>PVKB01004438.1:0-142369 GCA_004027205.1 Ctenodactylus gundi | reverse complement strand
TAGAGGAGATGTCTTATTTGTATCCAGGTAATGAATGTATATGGGCCATGAAGCAAAACAGATGTTGGTTATAGTCCTTGGTATTTCCCAGACCCATTTCAACATTTGAAATGTTATATAACTAATGCATCTATAATTCTTGGTCATCACATTGGGATGTTCAGTGGACATCCTTCTAGAGAAGTTAAACTTAACTATGCGTCTACTTTTATTGTTTCCAGTTGTTTAAATCAATAAGCAACATATAAGTTGTTAAAGAAATGTAGTGTTGCCTGCTTCAATATGTATTGTGGGTTGTATTTCTTTCTTTGGTTCTTCTGGGTATGAATAATGGTTTTGTTTATGTTTCTACATCATTTATTTTTTAAAAAATTATGAGAAATAGAAAATATTTTATACAAATTCAAATACATCAAGACCACTCCTCCCTTTTATATTGCGAACTCTTCTTTGGAATCAGTCTCTCAGGTCCAGTTTGAACTTACGTGCTCAGGTCACTTAATGGTCACTTCTGAAAGTGACCATTCTTAAATTTGCCATGATCACCTAGTTTGAGTTCCTTTGCCTTTGTTGCCAATTCAATTCAATTCAATTCAATTCAATTCAATTCAATTCAAGTCCACTCTGTAAGTATGTGTCCTATTTGGAATTGGTTGCACATTTTTCCTCAATGTCTGGATGAAGAGACATGAGGCTTCCTGTGTTTAATAAGATCCGTCTTCTATTTCTGAAAATAATTTTGCTTAAGTTCTAGGAGAGGTGTGATGTAATGAGTAACCACTTAGTAGGACAATACTATTTTGCCTCTCAAATGTTGTATTTCTTTCTTTTTTTTTTCTTTTTTGAGACAAGGTCTCACTCTGTGGTCCAGGCTGTTCCTGAACTCACTTCGGAGCCCAGGCTGGCCATGTACTCACGGCAATCCTCCTGTCTCAGCCTACCGAGTGCTGGGATGACAGGCGTGTGCCACTACACCGAGCTTACGTGGTGCCCGGGAATCGAACTAGGGTACTTAGCGCTTGCTAGGCAAGTGCTTTAACCACTGAGCCATTCCTCCAGCCCTCAAATCTTGTATTTCAATCATTTTATTTCTCATGAAATCCTTTAGAGTCTTCATTACGCTAGTCATCTTGTGAAGTTTAAGAATGATGCAACCTGAACTGTGTTTTTATTTACTGTACTAAATGCAAGGTAAAAAATTGTGCTTTTTTCCCGCTTTAGTAATTTTTTTCTTTTAATATTATTAAAAAATGCATACCTCCTCTCCTTGCCTCTTCTTTTTGGGAAATTCTGATGGGTGGAGCCTGTTGCTTTGTTGTTGTTATTTTCTTATATACATTAACTCCTGTTGGTTTTGGAACTGAGGCATCACCCAAAAGTCTCCTGTATTAGAAGGTGGGATATCCATGGATTCCAGGTGCTGTTGAGAGGTGAGATCTGGTCAGAGGGGTGAGGCACTGGGGCTTGACCGGAACAGACTGCAGGGGTATACACTGTGCCTGTCTTTCCTTCCTCTGTCACTGTGCTTCTTGTTGTGATGCTGTGAAAAGCTTCCTGTGGCTGTATCTCCACCATGTGCCTCTGCCGTTGTAGGCCACCCGTGCATGCACTGAGTCGTCTTGAAACTGTGAGGAAAGATAAACCTTTCCTTCCTTAAATTGTGGATATTGTGTATTTTGTCCCAGCAATGAAAAAGTAAGACATCTATCTTCCTTTCTTCCCACGTCTTGAAGGTTGTCTTAATTTTGCTTTTTATATGTTTATGACTTGATTTTTATTTCTATAGTTTAATTACATCAATGCTTATTAAGGAAAAAATTTGCATACATTGTGGGAGGAGGGTGGAAGTAACTAGCGAGCTGTATCTTCTGCTCATACCCCATGACCTGTCCCTTCCAACCAGAACCAGAATTATCACAAAGTCAGCCTTTCCAGCAAGACTCCAAGAGGATCCCCTGTGGCAATCAGTGCAGAAGGGGTGGGCACCGTGAGGCCTCTCCTTGGCATTCAAAGTTCGATAGTTTATCTCATCTGAGTGTATCATCCTTCCACCATGCCGGTGGGAAAATTTATATATATATATATCAGTGTGAAAAGAACTATCAGTGGTTTTTCTACAAATGCTGGATAACATTTAGGTGTTTGAGAACAATTATACTCTTTCCCACCTTGGCTATCCTATCCCCACTCTGGTGCACAAGGTTCCAATATCTCCATGTACTCACTAACATTTGCTTTCTGCTTTTTAAGTAGAAGACACCTGAATCAAAACTGTAGTTTTGATTTGCCTTTGCCTCATGATTAGTGATGGTAAATATTGTTTAAGATACTCACTTGCTGTTTTTTAAACTTCTTCAGAGAAATATATATATATATATATATATATATATTCACACACAAATATTCTGCCTACTTTTTAACTGAGCTTTTACTATTTTTGTTGTGTTGTAGATGTGCTGTGAAAAACTACCCTATTAATGTCTTATGAGCCATATGAATTGCAAATACTTCCTTTCATTTTGAAAGTTATTTCGTTATTCTATAAATAGTGTGTTTTGATGCACACATTTCAAAAATGTTTCTTAAGTCTGATTTGTCTATTTTGCATTGTTGCTTGCCTTTGTCGCCATTCCCTAAATGTCACTGCAAAGCCCAATATCATGTAACGTTTGCCCTGTACTTTTTTCTAAAAGTTGTATATTTTTCGATATGTTTTCGGTATTTAATTTTCAGTTAATTTTTGCAAAAATTTTTGCTGCTAAAGGGTAGAACATAACTCTTTATCAAGTGGAGATTGATTTTTAACACCCTTTGTTGAAAAGTATATTTGTTTCATTGAATGATTTTTGGCACCTTTGTCAAAATCACTTAACTATATTTGCAAGGGTTGAATTTTAGGCTGTGTACTTTTATTTTATTGGAACTGATAAATGTCTTTATGCCAGTATCATGTTATTTGACATTTTATTACACTATAGATTTGTAGCAAATTTTATTGAAATACGTATCTTCCAGTTTTGTTCTTTGTTTTAAAGATTATTTTTGGATATTTGGGGTCTCCTGAGATTTCACGAGAATTTCAGGTTGATTTTTGTATATCTGAAAAGCCATTTTTAAAAGTAAGAATGACATAAAATATATGTCAATTTGATAGTATTGATATCTTAATATAGATCATTTAATCTATGAAAATGGAATGTATTTTATTTATTTATGTCTTTGCTATTTTCTTTCCGTAAGGTGCTACAATTTCTATTTTTCAAGACTTTCACCTCCTTGATCAGTCCTTATTTTATTTTTTGATACTAACAAAATTGAAAAAAATCTTAAAATTTAATTTTTATTACTAATGAATGCTTGGGGAATTTTGGATCAATATTATTCATAAGATAAATTAGCCTATTTATTTTTATATTGTTCTTGTCTCAATTTGGTATCAAAGTATTGTTTATTTCATTGAGTGAGTTAGAAGATATTCTCTTTTCAAATATTTTAGAACATTTCTAAAAGATTGTTGTTATTCAACGCATTGAATTAAAATTGCCTTAGATACTAAAAAGAAATGTAACACAAGAGATTAAATCATACAACAGATTATCTTAGCCAACTTTGTGATTGGAGAATTTCAATCTGCGTTGGTTGACCTTATGTCCCAGATAGGCTATACCAAATGTCTGAATATTTGGCCAAATACTAGTCTAGATGTTTGTGGGGTGCAGTGTTCTTAAATTGTATTTACAGTTAAATCATTAGACCTTGATAACACAGAATATCCGCAGTAATGATTACGCCCCATCCATTCAGTTGAAAGTAAAATAAGAAACGCTGAAGTCCTTAATAAAAAAGTACTTTTATCTCCAAATTGGCTTTCAACTCAAGATTGTAGCATCAACCCTTTCCTGCTATCCAGCCTGCCAACCTACCCTGAAAACTTCAGACGTGTTCACATGTAAAATATTGTGATGTAATTCCCTAAAATACATGCACATGCTAATGCACATACTTTCACCGCTGTTTCTCTGAAGCACCCTGACCAAAACACAACCCCAGGAGGAGGATAACGTCGCAGAGCGATGTTAAGTTTGTGAAAATGGAGAAGAAATTAATAGTGCAAGATGAGGAGACAAAAAAAAAACACTCAAAGAGAAAAGCTACATTTGTAGGCTCACAGTTGGCAAAACATTGAGTCTTCTCAGAAAAAAAGTGTACAAGACATTGAAGAGAATGCTGTGGAATAGGTCAGGTGAGGAGCCAGGAAAGATCATATAGAATTGGTTGTTTTATTTGAAGGATATTTACTGACACTTTTGTATTTGATTATAATTATTAAAGTCCTTTAAAAATTATGCATACATAGCATTAGCATTGCCATAGTTAAAAAAATAGCATCTTTTTACCGTTCCACTAATGAGGTGAGCAGTCTCTTAAAGTCCAAACTCCAAACCCTTCTGGGAGAATCCATCTAACACAATCCCTGAATGTTCACATAAATGTTTGAACTTGGGAGAAAAAATAAATTATGTAATACAGTGAATTAAAACATCAGTAAAACATTAGTGGAGCTCAAGAGAGCCTGACAGAAGTTCACAAAGCAATTCAGCAAAGATAATGAAAAAGGAAGTTCAAGTGTGAGGAAGGTAGAACTAGATTCGGGTTATTGAATATTCATTAGTTATTGTCATTGAAAAAAAAATACAGTGTGGCCTTCTGAAATGCCAGTGCACACTTTTTGAAAATTTCACTGCACATCTATTCATTGTACAGTTTCTTTTAGACCTTTTAATACTCTTGTACATCTTTTTGGAAGTGTCAAATTTTTCTGAAATTATACACTTATTAGTGCTAAAGAATTTAGAAGAAATGAAAGAGCAAAAAACAGAGCATTAAAGATAGCAAAAAAGTCTCAAATCACTTCATATTATTTTAAAAATAGTCTGTAATTGAAAAATCAAATAGATATTTAAAAGAAGTGTTTTAACAGTCAACGACCCCATTAAGTGAACTCAATTCTTCAGTCTGTTGGTGAGAGGATGAGTTCTTTAGGTTATAAGCTGAAGATAAGCATTTTTTTCTCGTAAGACCTTAGTGAACAATCTTTTAGGAAGTGTATTGAGTTTTGCAGAGCTCATGAGCACATGCACACACACGCATGCACACACACACACACACACACACACACACACACACACACACACAGGGTCTTGGCTCATGTGAGACAGAATCCAAGAAGTCCAATAACCTGGAGAGTCAGGAATTCCAGGGATTTATTAGTTAGAAGCCTGAATATCAGGAGTGCCAAATGCAGAGGAGTGTCCTTCCTCTCAGTCAGGCAGTCAGACAGCGAGTGAATCCAATTTTCCTGACTTCTTACTCTCTGTAGGTCTTCAGAGTTGAAGGGTGCTCACCCACATGGTGTGTGTGTGTGTGGGGGGGGGGGGGGGGGGGGGGGGGGTGTTGCTTCTTTCAATCTACCGATTTAAGTGCCCACTTTTGGAAATCTCCTCCCAGGAGCACTCACAAATGATGTTTAGTCAGGTATGTGGGTGTCCTCTGTGCCAGTTAAATTGGAAGATCAAATTAGCTACCACATTAACACATGAATGTTAAGTATTTTGAGCAATGAAAACTGATGCGTATTCTCTTAACACGGTAAAGTTGCTGGAAGTCAACTCTGCCTTAGTAATCTCAAGTATCTCTGATCTCCCTTCATAACAAGGTTAGCTTTATAATTGGTGTTGAAATTCTTGCTCCCTGAATTTTAAAGTCTTTGTTTTTCTTTTCTAGCTATGCGCTTTTTGAAAATGTTTACTGATGCTGTGATAATCAATTAGCTTTTGTCATTTTCTATTTTATTCATCTCTGAATGATTTTGTCTATGTCTTTATTACTCCGTATGTTTGAGAACAGGGCAAATTAGAGGACACTGAGTGTCCCTAATACTGTGAATTGTCACACCTTCAAAAATCCGGAGCCACCTTACGTCGAGACAATAAAAATCCTACATAGGGTGTTTTGTTCTCAAAGAGAATATTGCTGTGATGCTAATGAGAAATGCTAACTTCTAAGGTTAGCTGTCAGATGGCTTTTCAGTTTAGGGCACACTTCTAATAAGAAGTTCTGAAAATGACCAGGAGACCAGTGATCGATGACTATTTTAAAGATTCAAGGAATCATTAACCCTTCATTTTCATAGGCTCATCCAAGTTGCATTCAGATGAATTTTGCTTAGTAGGATCCTTATTTATAAGGAAATATGAAATTAGACTCCCAGAGACATGCCAGTGTAGGTTCTAGGGAGAGCTCCCAGAGTTAGAGACTTAAATGTTTGGGAAATAGTGGATCACTTATTTCTCTGATCCTGAGACTATTTGTGAGTTTCAGTCTCACCCACCATACACTCTTACATTTCCAATACAAACTGTACTGGGTTATAGCACATTTTCTAATTTTCACTAACACCAAGCCTCATAACTCTTAGCATGGTCCCACCATTACTTGCTACGGTCTTTCCTGCCTTAGAGGAGAGAACAGAGAAACAAAAAAGATCAGAATAGACATCGTCAAGATAAATCATTACCATTTTCCTTCCCTTCCCTTTGTGCTGCTCACCCACTGGCTTGGGAAATTAGCGACTTAAGCTTTAATAGTGAATTGTCTTGCTGGCAATGTTTACCAAGCAACTATTAGCAAGTACTGCACCCTTGTTTTCTTACTCACATTCCTTTTCTTCATTGAGAAATAGATAAGTTGCAACTACTGATTAATTGTGGTATAGAACAAGCCATTACCGAGAAGCAATTTGGTTTTAAAAATTAAGCTACTGGGGGAAACTTTGATTAAACCTCATGAGGCAATAAATCAGCCACAATGTCCAGAAAGAACACAGCTAATTTTTATTTTTTTTCTTGGACAGCCAGCTTTTCATAGTGGATGTGCGATGTCACACCTAGAAGATTAGTGAATGGCAATTTTAAAATTATAGTAATTCTTTGCCCCACAAGGTGTGTTTTAAAAAATGTATTATTTTGGCCAGATAGCATCGTGCCCTGAAAACAAGAACAGAAGAACGAGCTATCCCTTAATCTCAAGCAGTGTTATCTCAAGCAACAATAGTTCAATGATTTTGTTCTTCTTTTTAATGACCTAAGCCCAGGGTAAATGATTTATAATGTTTGCCTCACAGTTACACCAGTAAAATCGTATCATGAGATGATCTCTTCATTTTTCATGATAGATTACTTTGAATAAAATAATATTTAGGCAATATCCAATATTTACCGGGCTCTTTCAGATATATCTAAATTACAACGAACAGTAGGCTCCTCTAGCTCAAAATTGCTTTATTTCCACAACAGAAATTTCTTTCTTTTTCATAACCCTTACTTGGGTAGTAAGGATAAGTAATTCTAAGGATTGTGATGTTATGAAGTTATATGAATTAGTTGAGTATACAAGTCTGGAAGCAGATGAAATAGACCTTTGATGTAGGAGTATAATTTTATTATTTTAGCCATTTATAGGTACTTATATGTGCATAGTTATTATATACCTATATATATTATGATAAGTGATTTTGAAACCCCATTTCTCTTTTAGGCTTTAGATAGTGTGTTTCTCTTATTACTTAAATTTAAAGATAGCTTTATAAATTCAACAAAAATCAGACAAAATCTTATTTGAAGGCTTTCTCGATTCAGAAATTCAGAGTATAAACTCATTGACACTCTGCTATAATTTAAGGGATTTGAGCTGTGCTGTGCTATTTCAAATTAATGTCAACTTAATTTGAAATGAAATTTTGTTCTATTATTATTATTATTATTATTATTATTATTATTATTATTATTATTTGAGGCAGGGTCTCGCTCTGTAGCTGGTTGTGAGATCAGTGTGGAGCCCAGACTGGCCTTGGACTCACAGCAATCCTCCCACTTCAGCCTCTCAAGTGCTGGGATTACAGGCGTGGACCACCCCATGTTCCATTCCTCATAATCACTTTCATAAATGAAGCTAATACACAAAATAAATGTTTTTTTTGGATATTGAAGTCCTGTGATAATTCCTTAACAAACTGAGAAGGTTTGGAGAAACTGCTAGTTAATGTCACTTTATTTTAAAATAAAGAGTAAATTGTTTTCAGGAATTTCATTTATGTGATTTTATCAATCTACAAGTAAGTTTAATCAGTCTGCATTTGTTTAATTTCTGAGTATACATTCCTTTGTTCATCTTACTAAATCCTACAAAACTGACCTTCTGGATTATTGATTCAATTAACTGAACTATAGGTTATCTTAATATAAAAACACAGATTGAAAGTCACATATTGAAAAAAATATTTTTTGTGCAGAGTGTAAAATTCACTTCTGAAAAATGTTGTAAAAAACAAAGCCAAAAATGAGTGCATAAGTACAAACAGAACTGAGAGAGAGAGAGAGAGAGAGAGAGAGAGAGAGAGAGAGAGAGAGAGAGAGGTGATGCTTCTTAGCTTTGGTTCCAGTCAAGACAGATGGGTGACAGAGAGCATTGTTACTCTGTAATTAAAACCTTCTACCTGAGAACCTCCTGTCATCTAAAAACTGTGAACTATTTTGATTTACATGCCAACCAACGGTTTGTAGAGATGATAGATTAGGAAGATGATACATTTATTTCTACAACCACATTTTATTTTCCTTCGTTAAGGATAATTTCTGTTTAGAAAAAATGTTGCCAAGCTCAAGAAAAGGAGGAACAAAAAAGGAAGAAATAGAAACAGCAAATATGCAGAAGCAAATTGAACTAATCAGAAAAAGCAAACTTTATCCCTTGCTCTAGGATTTAATATGACTGAGAGTACATAATCTCTGTGAGAACAATTTGGAAAATAAAAGAATGCTATTCTAGTTTTAATGTATAAAAAGATTAAGTGCTCTGAGCATAATAATAACAAACTCAGAAAAATAATGAAATTCACACAATGCTAATATACAAGCACCAGGGGGGCTCTAGGAAAAATATAACAATAAAATCTAGTTTTGCATTAATTATGCCATTTGACAAACTGAATACTGACTTGCTAGTGTCCAACAGCCCGTACACAGGCAAGATCACAGACAGAGTGTGAGGTGTTAAAATGCTGGAAATGCGTCTTCCCAGGAGGATTTTTGCCAATTAGTTTGGGACTAAAGAATCCTGCCAGGCATGAGGCTGCCCAGCAAGGTAGAAGATCAGAAACAGAAAAAAAAAAAAGAAATATTTTATGAGAGAAAGCTGAAAAAAATCAGCAACTCAGCAGGTAGTATGGAACTATGTTAGAAAGTAACCTGAGGACGGGGAAGCTTTCACACCAGACCGCATTATAATTTTAAAGGACTTTTTGGGGAGATTTGCTTTTTTCTGGCGTTAGAAAATGGTGTAAAATCACAGGGTATAGTTCTCATAACAGCCTGTGTCTAGGGAAGATTATAGTCAGGCCCTTGAGAGTATATCACAAAGAAATCGATGGGACATGATGGATTAATTTTTCATCTTAAAATAAGGAAATATTTTGGTTAATTTAGATATCTGTGAAATTGATTACATAGACCTTTAATTTCTACATCTCTATTTGGAAATGAATCACGACCATATTTAGAGAATTGAACTTCTTTGCTCAACTGAAACCAAACCCCAAGTATCAATCTAACTTCCGTATTATTGAGTTGCTTTAGTAAAGAGAACTAAAGTGTAGACTTCGTCCTTACTTGTCAGTTTTACCTGCTAGTTATATGACTTATTCAGGGGAAAGAAAAGCAGAAATTTATTTCCTCTTCATTCTTTTTCTATTTTGTCCTTCTAAACTCTTTATTTTTATTTCTAAATATCTGAAATACATGGTTGTTGGGCAGAGAACTGCATTCTATGCTGTCTTTGAAAACTTGCCTTCTAAATCTTGACCGTATTCTTGTTTTCATTAAAACTTTTTGTCATTTTTCAATGTATGTTCACGACATAACGAAATTGCTAATATTAAGAGGAGGTAATGGAAAGAGAAAGATAAGAAAATTTAGAAATCACAGGTTCATTCTACAAACAAAAGCGAATTAAATACCCTGGCTGGACGTTATAACTTCATTATTTTTTTCCCTGAAAATCTATTCTCTTGGACTGAATGATGCAATAGTTCCTAATTTTCTTACTCCTTTTTGGGGGTAAGACACAATGACATCTTTGATACATTTCTATACTACATGATGCTGCTGAAAGTGAGACAAATACACAAATAGTAGTTATTTACTATAAGCACCTGGAGAGAGATGAAAAGTTACTGGGGGCTGGACCAACATCAAGCAAGCAAAAGTTCATTTCTACAAGCCAGAAAAAAATTCTCCTGCAAAGATCAACTGTGTGGAACAAGACCCAGAATATTTCAAGTATTTGGGTATATGTATCAGGGAAAAATTCAGCAAAACAGAGTCAGTAAAGGGTGTAAAATAATTGATTTATTACAAATCATTGCTACTTAGGGTGTGAGGATGGGCTAAGGTGGGTCTGACATCCATCTTGGGCCTGAGAGCAGCCTGTCACACTGAGGACAATGAAAGCATCTGTCTCAGCCAAGTTTTCTGCTCCTCTATGGACTTAATCAGATTGAATTTGACCCACGCAAGTAATCTTGTATTATGTTCTTTTAAGTCAACTAATTGTGGGCTCTAACGTCTACAACATAACTTCATCGCTAGTGTTTATTGAAAACCCGAGGACCGCTACCAGGAAAGCTGATGCCTAAAACTAATACACACAGGCAATCGTAGGACTATTAGGCACGTTAAAAGAAAATAACTTTGAATTTGGCAGAGTTTGGGCCTGCACTTGAACTTCATGTGTTATTACCTATGAGATCTTAAGGAAATTTAAAAAACTGTTTGTAATTTCTGAAATGTGACATTTCCATTTAGAGGAGCCCATGGAGCCCACTCCGTGGGAACAGCACCCAGGAGCACCAGCAAGGGCTTCATCCTCAAAGCAGTTGCGGCCTGAACTCGCAGAGGCAAAGCCCTGAGTCCGCTGTTGGCCTCCAAAATGGCTAACACCCCTCCCTTTGGTGGTGACGCTATTGCTGTCACTGGGTATTTCATTGCTATTTGCTTGAAATTGTCTGACCACAACGTCTGGGGCCAGACTTGATATGATATGCTTGCTGTATGATTTCTTAGAAATAAGTTTAATGGTATGGGTAGTTGGTCTCTGTAGCAGACAGAAATGGGATGTGAAACACATATCAAGGTGATTGCAAAGAATATACTTATATATTCTGCTGAATATGTAAATATCCCTTGCTGTAACCCCCCACAAACAAGGAAACTGAAAATTGCATAAAGACAAACACAGCCACAGCTGGTCAGTGGCCATCGGATTCACTGCAATCTGTCGTCACCTGATTCAGGTACCCCGACTTTCCCCGGGGCTGGACCATGGCACCTGTTCATGTATTAGACTTAGAAAAAATGGGGAATATTAGTCCAACATGCTTTGTGTAGCACAAAACTCAATGAATGTTAATTTTTTTCTTTTAGAAACCATATCTTATGACCAGTACAGTGATTTTTCTAAGTAATAGTGCTTTGTATAATTTTATATAAGTAATAAAATAGTAGCAAAAATTGTGCAAAATTAGCAAAGTACACTGAAGTCCTTTTTCTTTTCTTTTTGTAAATTGAGCCAGGCCCAGTGGTGCAGGCCTTTACTTTCTACTTATTCATTTATTTCTGACAGGCCTGCTGTGTGCTACCACGCCCAGCCTACATGGTGCTTGGAAATTGAACCCGGGGTCCCTTCCTTGCAAGGCAAATGCTCTTAATGACTGAGTGACACCTCTAGTCCCTGAAGTTCCTTTAAAGTATATTCTTCAAGTTATTAGAATAGGCTTAAATTTAAATATTGTCTTAGTAAGTGAACAATTGTGACACCATGGAATGCTATTTAATCCATTTGAATGGCAATTTTCACTCATAAAATGAGGATATAAATACTTTGTTTACCTGCATTATACAGTAATTATGAAAAATAAATAAAAGTACATATAAATGGACTCTGAAACTCTGCAAATAAGTATGGCTACCCCTTACTGAGTGCCTAGAAAGATCTGCTTTTCTGAATACTCCTCAAATGATTTGGGGTATCGCAGGTTTTGCATTTGGAATTAAGTTTATTTTTAACTTATAGATAAACATACAAAATTTACATATTCATGCTACATCAGAAGATATTTCAATACATGTATAACGTGCATACCTACCTAGTGTAATATTTAAGCAATATTAGACTTATCTTTCTCCTCAACATGTATTTTTTGTTGAAACATTCAAAATTCTGTCTTATAAATTTTTGAAGTATATGATATATTATTATTTCATTTCTTTTCTTTCCTTTTCCTCACTCTCTCTCTCTCTCTCTCATGTTGTGGTCTAGGTTTCTCCTGGCCTTGTTACCCTTATGAAAATGCCCAGGCAAGCCTTGAATTCATGGCAATCCTCCTGTTTCAGCCTCCTGAGTACTGGAGTATTGTCATTTTCCTAAGCTTCTCCATTGTGCAATGGCATACTCAGGCTTCTCTATGAGCTCACGCCTCTTCATCAGCCTCTTTCTAAAACTTTTCATAGAAGTTAAGGATAAAATGGAGATTTCTATGATTGTTTTGCAAAACCAGGAAGAGGGGAAGAGAAACCCCAAAATTTGTCAGGTATTTTTTATTATAAAAATTAATTTCTTAGGGCTCAGAAAAAAAGACAACTAATTAAGATACTATGATATTTTTCCAGCTTTTATGAAAATAATTTTAAAGAGCACTTATAATAGAAATCATACATCTAAAAAACCTTAAAAATCTTAAAATCCTGTTACTGCTCAGAACTAAATCTGTGTAGGTTAAAAAACGGTGAAGCTATCAGCAGTTGGTACAAGTATGTGTTTAAATCCTTTGAGGCAGTTAACTTTTGACTGTGTGCTTATGCAAATGTGTAGGTTTGGAAATCATTTCTAAGTTTAAGCAATTCACAGGAGTGCTTTATCCTTTCTTTTTTTGTCATGCAAGACAGAATGTTCATTCACATCTGTCTGTCTATCTATCTATCTATCTATTTTTATCTATATGTGAGAGGAAAATTATATACCAATCATGGGGAGAGCTTGAAAATTTTTATTTCCATAATGAAAATAGAATAATTTTAACAAAAATCTCATTCCGTAAGTAAAATTTGAAATGAAATACATCACAGTACCAAGTTTAAAAGTCGAAACTGATCCTTTGGCCCAGTGTCAAGCTCTAATCTCTTCAATGGAAGGTTTGTGACTGCCTTGACTAACACAAGTGACTGAGGTGTTACTCTGTGGCTTCTCGGACAGCCCACTAATGCTGATGCAGTTTTTGCTTTGGTTCCTGGGGCCGCTCCCTCTCCATGCTTCGGACCACCATGTAAGCAGCCCGGGTTTCTTGTGGCAACCATGACAGACAAAAGTGAGAGCCCATCACGAAAGCCACAGGGTACAGTCTCAGGTGATTTCAGACATTTAAATTGTCTTCCCTGGTGCTAAGCTGCCACGTGTCTAGGCCCCAGCGTCTAAATCACCTTGGACTTTTTACGCTTCTCAAACTAAGAAACTCCTAAAAATTCAGTCTTTAGAGGCAGGATTGGTGGCCCGGGTCTGTAATCCTGACACTCTGGGCAACTGAGGCAGCAGGATGGCAAGTTTGAGCCCAGCCTGGGCAGCTTATGGAGAATCTGTTCAAATAAACGATGGGTTTCATGAGAGACGGGGCAACTCAGTGACTTAGAAAGACCCTGGCTCAAACATAAGAACAGAAAAAGGGCTGGGACGTAGCTAGCTAGCTTCCTGTATGGGCCTGCATTCAATCCCCAAAACTACCAAGAAAAAAAAAATAAGGGAGAAGTAGAAAGACAAATTCTACTCTTTACAAATTGCAGGCAGCGCTACATCAGTAACCCAATCCTTTACATAGCTCCAATTTGTGCACTCTAACAATTCTAAATGTTTTGAAAAGGATAGTTATTTAATTTCTGTGTGTAGCTTTTGTCATTTGGTTTATTTGATTTTTGTTATTTTGCCAAGTTAGGGATTCAAGGCAAGCCTCATCTTCCCTTCTGGTTAGTTGTACATTGCATATTTCAGTTGAGCCTTATTTTTATGAAATTTTTGCTTTAAAAATTTGCCACATAATATTTTAAGTTTAATCAAAAGTCAACTTAGAAAGGCCACTCTGCCTAAGGGATATTTTTCCATTAAGTATTATGACATATTGGTGGCCTTGAGGGATTATTGGTTTTTGAAGAAATATTAACAGCTGGAAATTTGCATTTTAATACAGTTCTCTTCAGCTACTCAAGCAATTTTATTTTTAAGACCTGTGACAGGTTTCAAAGCTTTAGTTCTAAAGCAATCTAGTCAAGTAGAGCTAACATAATTTTATTGTGAATAACTAAGTTTCTAATAGTCTCTGTTTTTTTCTTTTTTTCACCTGAAAATTTTAGTTGGAGATGTCAGGGAAATCAACACCCGAATTTTGTGTCTGCACTAAAACAAGACTTGATAATTGGAAACAGTGAGGAAGAATTCTTTTCAAGCCTCTCCTTTCAAAAATGGAGAAATTAGAAAATAGGATATATAATTAGGTTTTCCTGATTAGTAGTTAAGAGGGAAGTTGACGCGGGCAACCCTTCACAGTAATTGTTTCGGCCGAGCTGGGTGGTTTCTCCGGGGGAAAGGATGCCTGGGAGATGGGAGAAGATTCTGTGAAATGAAAAACACGTTTGCCCCCGTCGTTCCTGGTATTAAATACATATTCAGAATTGCTATTGAAGTTAATTGGGGACTTTGAATTAGGATCACTTCAACTGATGGCAGCGAATAAAACTGAATGACAATCCTAACAATTCCAGGTGAATTTTCCCTCTAAGACCGAGGAGTTATGTTTTTTAAGACAGGACAATGGAGAGCACTGACTTTCTTTTACATCTTCAGTAGTCTGGAAAGAAAATCTGATATTTAAGTCAATCTGGACATTTGAAGTGTCTGAATTGGAGTATAGACAGTTGCTTGTGCAGTAGGGACCAAATCGAATCGTCGTATTTTAGTGTTGGAAACACAACTAGACAGAGAGATTGATAAAAAAAAATCTGATAAAGGAAAAGGAAAATATGGAGACAAGTGTGTACCTGAATTTCTAACAAATTCACAGATATAATTCTTACAATGTCAAATCAGCGTTATGTGCTTTTCAAGAAGGCCCTAATTGACAGATGTCATCCGAGTACTAATTCTAAAACTATATACTTTTAAATGGTAATTATTCTTGTGTTTTCCCTTTTCTCAATGTTTAGTTAGTTTTAAATCAAAAATCAAGAGATTTTTGTAGCTGTTTGAACCACGGCCTAACCTTGATTTCATATGTTTTATGCATATTTGTTTTCTTCTCATTAAGACCACAAAGTTAAATAACTTCCAACTGTATTTTAGGTAATGTTTCTTGCATTAATTTTAATAGATAATACCCAAAAAGATCCACCAAGAAGCTAGAAACCTGTTCAAATATAGAAAGTGTGTAAAATTAGATTACAGTTTTCCAAATACATAGAAACAGTTATTTATTTTTTACCAATATTTAACCCAAGTGTTTTTTTTTTTTTTTTTTTGGTGGGGGAAGGTCAGACTTAAGTTATGTAATGATGCAGTTCTGCTACCTTCATTTAATTACTTTTGAAAGAATTGATGGTAGAATTTTTAGAAAACAATGGCAGATATAAAAACAAAACCTAACCCATGATGAAACCTTTATTTTCCTCGAAGGAGCTTATTTATTTCCTGTACTTTTAGAATACCAAGCACTCTGTGCTATCACACATTGTGTTACAACTTGGAGTATCTTAACAAAATTTTAGTGCTTTCAAAAAGGCAAATATCTCCGGATTAGTTGGGAATAGACTTATATACTATCCAAACGTTCTTTCCACTGTGATGTGGATATTCATTTTTATTTCGGAACCTCGATATACTCATTGCTTAAAATGGGATTATGCCTGCTCTTCTGAAAAAGGGAGGGAAGATTGAGAGAAATCAATTAAATAAAATAAGACACTGCATTTTGGCACAGAAAATAAGGTCAGCACATACAACTTGTCCGTTTCTCTCTGTTCCTTGGACATACAACTCCATTTTAGTCACACCTTCCCGAGCCTGAGGTCTTGGTGGAAACACCTGGGGGTAAAAGGTCTGAGTATCTGTCTCATAGAAGAGAGACACTACCGGGAAAACTATTCCAAGGAAATTACAAGGATATAGAAAAGCAGAATTCTTAAGAATGCCATTTGGAATGCCTTGAATCTATGTGTCTTTATGTAAGAGTGGTATTCCACTATAGGTAAATGGCCGCAACTGGAGACCATCTTGCTTAATGAAGTGAGTCATACCCAGAAGGTTAAATATCACATGCTTTCTCTATTATGAGAAACCCAGAGCACCAGGAATGGGTGACTTATCATGAGTTGGTGAGGAAGAGGGAGGGGATGAATGGGAGGGTCAAAAGGGATTGCAGTGATGTCATTATATATATAATGCATGCACAACATTCTCAAGCTTAATGTAAACATTGTTGCACAGATATGCCTATAAATACGGAGGAAAAAAGCAAGAGTAATGTAGAAATACCTTTTCATTTAGATTCTTGGAGCTGTCCCAGGGCACTTCCTCTCCCAAATCAAAGTTACACCAGCAGAAAACTGCCCCACGGATCCATGAAAACCCGTCATTTCTATTCCTTTATTTTTGTCTCTTTGTTGCTCTGTGGCTGATCTTGGAATTGAAGAAGATCTAGAAATCTTGACCATGGCTGCCTAGCGTCTTGGTTAGGAGGAAACAGGGACACAACCCCGCGGATGACGCACCAGGCTCTGCACTAGGTTCTGGGCATAAACCGAAGAGAAGGGTGAGTACAGTGCGTAAGACTGGCACACGAGGGTCTCACACTCCAGTGAAGAGATACTTGTAAAAGAAGCAAACACACGAACAACTATGCATTTTTATTACGGAAAAGAAAAGATTTCTTGAGAAAGCAAGTTGCCTTTCAGTCAGAAATTAAGAGATTAAGAAATAGGAGCTAGGTGGCAATTTTATTTTTTTGAGTGGACATGAGAAGATGTGACTGAATATTGTAGGTGAAGGGGAAAAGCATCTGTGAGGACAAGGGTAGAAAAGACAGTGGCTATTCAAGGGTCAGAGGGGAACCACTGCGGTTAGACCATACACAGTGTTCATGGGAACATGATGTTTTCAAGGACACTCCAGATCCAAACCGTGACACCTTTTAACCAAGGGCTTTGACCATCTTTTGTTTCAGGTTGAACTATTTAGTGCCAAGCCTCAAACCCTTGAAGTAGTTAGAAACACTGTGGAGGCATTTTTTTCCCCCACATTTTATTGATATGTGTACGTGCAAAATTCAAGGTTTACAATGAGGTTGGGCATTTTGTGCACATTCGTATCTTGTCAAGGTGACAAGGGCTTTCCCACTCTCCTTTTGACCCTCCCCCTACCCACCCCACCCTCCCTCCTCGCCCACCCTACCCCCCTCTTTCACTTTGTCTTTCATCTTAAGTTCCAAAGGAGCTGTGATCTGGGTCACTCATATCAGAGAGACCATTCGATGTTTCACCTTCTGCTTCTGACTCACTTCGCTAAGCATGATGTTCTCAAGTTTCTTCCATCTGCCTATAACAGCTATCCTGCTTAGCGTTTATTCCTTTTTGGTGCAGAAGTGCGAGTATATGTATATTTCTCTTGACGATTTGAGAAAGTGTCATCTTTGTGTCAGGGAGACACATTAATCTTGTGCATATGTCTAAAGATTCCAATACAAGGTGTTTTAAAGAGTCATAGATGGCTTTGGAAAGTATGTTCAAATAAAAGTGCCTGGTAAACAGGAAGAGGCTTTGTTCCGTGGCTCAACAAGATGAGAACACTGGGCTGGGGGTCAGGCTGAGCTAAGCTGGTTTCTGCCTTGCCAACAGCAGCTGCATAGACCTAAGCAAACTGCTAAAGCTTCTTTAAGGCCCAGGCTCCTCATCTAAGCAATAAAAATAAATACAATATGTTAGCAAAACATTGAATGAATTTAATGTGAGACATGTCGTTACTAACACCATAGAAGGTCACTGAGAAGCCTGGATAGTTGGGACCAAATTGTCCCTAGGAGATATCTGCTTAGGAAGAATGTATATAGTCTTATTTTAATCCAAGGAATAGCTATGTAGGTATATGCTGTGAGTGTGTTACCATGGTCAGCTACCTACTGGGTAAAAATAGAAACAGGGAAGAGCCAGGAGTTATGACGCACACACTTGCAATTCCAGGATTCCGAGGTCTTGAAGCAGCACGTTAGAGCATTTGAGCCCAGCCAGGGCCACTTAGCGATTAACAAAAACCTGTCTCTAAATGAAAATATTTAAAAATATGTACAAAAAAGTAGGGAGCTGTAGCTTAGGGTGAAAGCTCAGGGTTCAATCCTCCATACTGCAAAATAACGACAGCAACAGCAAAATAGGAATGGGGGAGAAAAGAGTTTATAAACAAACATAAATACTTAAAAACAAAACAATCGTGGAGTATCTGATGTAATAAGGAAAAATGAACTGTGTATTGGTGTAGGATACAATGGTAATAATACATCAAGGAAAAATAAAATAGATAGTCAATAGCCATCCAACTAAAAATATAAACCACCTGCCTTTCAGAAGTTAACAGTGTTGTAAGTGTAGCACATAAATATTTAATACATTTTCAGGAAAGATGAGAAATTGATGTGTTCATCAAGAATAGAAAAAAGCAGGCTTAATTAGACTTGGGTTGGGGATATTATTAGTGTAAAAAGATTATCCTAAATATGCTTGAGAATAAATCTTTCCCCAATCTATCATTTGCTTGTCCAGCTAACCCACCTAATGTATCTAAAATGTTCTCATACTTCCTACATTCCTTAAATCCTTCCAAACTTTAAACTCCTTTGGGAAATTGAAACATTATGAAAGTTTGGGCTCTTTGGACTAAAATATGCCATCATAAACTTATACTTCATGTTTCTTCAATTTTTGTTTTTAAATTACATGAACCAACCGTTTTTATTATTAAGGACATTTCTTATAATTTGAAGATCAAAGGAAAAGCTCCATGAAATGCTTTCTTCTTCTACTATATTTTTCTGTAAAAAGATAAAATGAAATAGAGTTGACATCAAAGTGCAAGCCTTTTTACAAATTGACACAAAAGTATTAAGACTGACTGAAGAAACAGTGTCATTTTAAGTGTCAACACTTTTTATATATAGTGAATTGATAGAATTTTCCATGGCCAAATATAATACCAGTTAATTGTTACTTAACAACAGTATCTAAATCAACAGATTCATAAAAAAGAATATAAAAAATTGAGACAGAGCAGGGCTTTCGTAAGAAATAAAAGAAAAACAACCTGATGTTCACCATATAACCCTTGCCTTGTCCTTCATGAACAATTAAGAGCTATTTACTGGTTAATCTAATATCATGTTGATTTTGAATAACATTTGAAGTAAAGACTGCTCAAATTGTATATATATATATATATATATATATATATATATATATATATATATATACACACACACACACACACACACACATATATATATATAATACTAGTTCAATGTACATTTGCTTTTAGAAATGACACAGTATGACTATTTCTCTATATAAAATGATTTCACTTTATTTTTATTTCAGCTCCCAATGATCTTGTGAGCAAAGTGCATGCACATTGGATCTTGGAGTTATGTGGGTCTCTGTTACTCAATGCAATATTCACGTGACAGCCACACTTACACTTTGAGAAGAGCTACCACTGCTTTCATGACAAAAACAAAACTGACTCTTCTTGTGGAACTTATATTTTATCAGTAGGTTTTTCTGGTGGGATGATAAAAAAAATCAAACGAATAGACATGGTAATTTCATGTCCTAACAAATGTGGGAGAGAGGCTTATGGCAAATATTCAGTGGGTGTTCTGAGAGGTCCTCTTTGAGGAAGAGGCTGAGTGACTTGGGTGGAAGTGTCCCAGGTATAAATTTGTTTGAAGAGACCTCAAAACATTGCTTTTTATTTGAAGTAGATTGCCACTCAGAAGAAAGGTCTCCACAGCGCATTAGCTGCTTCTCAGTGTCTTGTGTAGACACTACATTTGAAAATGTATTTATATAGCTATTTCCTGTAAACTTATTCTTTAGTATTCAAGAGTGTCCTTGCAACTCTGGTAATAATTCTAAGGGTAAGGGTAAGTCTAGGTTATGCCTTCTTTCTTCAAAAAAAAAATTCTCTGGCAGCTGTAATACACCATGAATATTAAATTAAAATCAATTGCACACTTACTTATCCCTCTCTAAGGATAAAATGCATAAGCTAACTTCAAATTAACTTCCACTTTAAAAACATGACTTCATTTCAAAAACGTGTGGTACTTTCTGAGAAAGTTTGATATCCTCGTGTCTCTTTGTTAAAAGTCCTAGGCAGCTAGCTGGTGAAGAAATAGTAAAAAGAATTATAAAATAAATATGCAATAAAATAAAATGTATGTCAAGAAGCCATCACATAGGCTCTGATTTATTTTCCTGGCTACTTTAGTGTCCTTGACCTGCTATGGTAGATGGGGATTAGATGGTCCTCACACATACATTCTCTCATTCCTTTTGGTTGAGCACGTGTGTTCTAGACAGAATCTTCATAGATGTGATAATTAAGGTTGATGATCATTTCAGGGCCCAAGTGCTACAAAGAAGTTTTCTTCATGAAGACCCAGAGGAGTCCCATTGTTAAGAAAGAAATAATTAATGCTGAGTATGGAGGGTGGGGTGGGATATGAAGTAGTCAGTGTGCCCTCAGAGGTCAGAGGCCCAGGACATTTAGAATTTCGATTCTGTGATACTTAAATTGTATTTGTGATGGTGTGGAAGATCACAGGCTGAAGAGGAGTCTAAAACAGGCCTTTGAAAGGACCGACTCGAAGAACATGACAAGCTATAAGAAAATAAGACAATGGCAGTTCTCAGTAAAGTGCATTCGGCTCTGTCATTGTATAGTCAAAGGGATATTTGAGATATGTGTACCGGACAGAGGGTTGTTAGTAAACAGGTCATAGACAAGGCTTTGTAATGGCGCATAATATGGAGAAAGAACAAAGGTGAGAAAAAGCTATGTCGTTGTATACTAATGCCAACATTTAAACAACAGGTGAAGGAGAAAGATCTGGGTGTAGTTTGGGAGGGGAAAAAATCAGAGAAGCAAGAGAAGGAAAGGAGATTTGATGTTATAGATGTCAAGGAGATAAGTGTCTTAAGGAAAGAAGATGTGAGTTATAAATGCTGAGAGATTGGAAAAATGAGTACTGTAAACAAAGTTTCTGTTACGAGGCTTAGCACCTGTTATAATCGACAGAATAGAGGTTATTGGAATCTTCCCCAAATGGTCCCTAAAAACTGATGAAGGGAAAGGAGAAGCCGGGATCACATCAGTGAGGACAATGCGTGGGACGTGAGTACATGGTCATAGGATGTGCATTCGAGTTGGTTCCTGGAACGCGAGCCGCAAATCGGAAGTGAAAACACTGGGTAGTCCTTGGAGTGGGGTTGTAGGAGCTGGTGCATTTTTGTTAGAGAGATGGGGATGGTGGAGATCTCAGAATGTCTTGGCTGCCTTGGTCTAAACCCACTGCAGAAGGAAATAGCTTGCGAAAGAATAGGAATGGGAGTCTGGATTGGCTGAATTTGATGAGAAACAGCCTTCGTGAACTGCACTGGAAGAAAAATCGGATAGAAAAGTATAATAGGAAACAGGAGGGCTTGAGATTTGAGTTTAATTTCTTTGAAATATAGCAGGTAGGGGAGAAATAGAAAGCTACTATTTGCTCAGAACTGGCTCAGACACAGTGTTTTAAACCATCAAATTTCTGTTCTCTTTGTTCACCTTCATGGTTTTTTTTTTGGTCATTGGTATTTATTTTTCTTTTAAATTTCTTCTTCCCCTCCAAATTATTCTTTTTACTTGTATGCTCTTTTTTTGAGACAGGTTCTAGGTCCATAGTCCACGCTTGTCTTAAACTACTAATGGAGCTCAGGCTGGCCTCAAACTCATGGCAATCATCCTGCCTCGGCATCCCAAGTACAGGGAATGCAGGTGTGTGCTACCATGCATGCCCAGCTTATATGGTGCTGGGGAATTGAACCCAAGGCCTTATGTTTGATAGGCAAGTGTTCTTATAAATGTGCTATTCCTCCAGCCCAATGCCCAGCTAGCCTGTTGTACTGGGGATGGAGCCTAGGGCCTTGTGCTTCCTAGTCAGGGGCTCCAATCACTGAGCTCCATGCCCAGCCCTTTATTAATATGCTTTTATCTAATTCTTGAATTGTATTCCATATGCTAATTATATGAGAAGGTGCAGCAATGTAAAGGAAAGCCGTCCTTAGAGTAGCTATCCTTTTCTTTTGCTACTGTCCCTAGGCATTGACGAAGTCTTACTTAAAGGCATTCTAAATTGGGCCAAGAATCAAAAGCCGAATGAAAAGGTCCACACATTGCATATCATATCATCCACGAGTTAGCTATTATGGTGACATTACTCCTCAAATTGCATGTGCAGCAAGGATTCCACCTTAATTTTGGAAAGTGAGACTTCACAGGACAACCTCGAAGCCATATAGTTATTAAGCACAATAGTAAAATAGACCTGTCCTGCTTTTCCTTTAAGAGAGGGGTGATAAATGTAAATCAACTTAAATGGATTCTTCTTCCAAATGTAACTAGATACTTTATAGTTCAACAATATGAGCTTTCCCAGTTACATTGACTTAAAACATTTGTCAACATTCTTTTTGTTGACAAATGATTTACAAGTGCCCATATTTTAAACTTCCTCATATATTTCTTCCTTTTGAAAATAAATAAATTCCATGGAGAAATGTGTAAGTATCTGAGCATCAACAAAGGAGGAAGGGTAATGAATGAATTATGGATCATGGTGTTATATGAGTTGCATATACTTATTTTTTTTAGAAATGGTCATACTCATAAGTAGCAAGAAACAAGGACAATGTTTCTATTCTTTACTGGAATTCAAGGAACATCTACTTTTAATGACTGATGTGTGCAAAAAGAAGGACTGAGTCGATATTTTATGCAGAAAAACTAACTGGGTTGCGTGGCATTTTGTAACCAGTAGCTAATATTGATTGCTTGAGTAATGAGGCAAAGGATATACAACATTTAAAAAAATTTTCCCCATTTTATTGATATTATAAGCGCAAAATTTCAGGTTTACAATGAAGTTGAGCATTTTGTGCACCTACGTATCTTGTCAAGGTGACAAGGACTTTCCCACTTTCCTTTTGTCCCTCCCTGCCCGACCCCCCTGTTTCACTTTGTTGTTTATGTTCCATGATATAGTTGTGATCTGGGTCTCTCATATCATTTTGCTTCAATAGGTGTCATTGGTAAGTAGTAACAGTTTCACACTTAGAAAGGATGTATGGTTAGTGAGAAGTGATCAGTGTCATCTATACTGGCTCATCACTGGATTATGACTCCATTATTTTGCTCAATTTCTGTGGCATTTAGGACAAGATATAGGTATCTAGCTGAAATAAAATTGTTAAAAGTCCTCCAAATTGAATTTCTACTCTCAGCCTTCTCAGGAATCTGCAGGCTTCTTCACATAATGGTTGTACCAGGTGCATTCTCACCTGCAGTGGAGTAGAGTTCTCTTTTTTCTGTATCCTCACCAGTAGTTTATTGACTTCTTGATGTGGGCTGTTCTTACTGGAGTGAGATGAAACCTCAACATTGTTTTTATTTGCATTACTCTTTGCCTATTGATGAATAACTTTCATATGATGAACTTTCAATGATGATGAACTTTTTCATATGCTTGTTGGCCATTTGTGTGTTTTATGTTTTTGAGTTCTTTGTATGTGGCACATCTTAATCCTTTGCCTGAAGTATTAATAGTGAAGACATTTTCTCACTCTTTGGGTTGTTTCTTCACCTTGGTAATTATTTCTTTTCTTCTGCTGAGCAAAAGTTTTTAGTTTAATGGAGAAAGCTGAGAATAGAAATTCCATTTGATTCAGCTACTGGTCTGCTGGTCATGGTCCCAGAAGAAATAAAGTCAACATACCAAAAAGACACATGCATATCCATGTTTATTGAAGTACAATTCATAATAGTCAAATCCTGGAATCAACCTACCTTCCCATCAGTAGAGGAATGGTTAGAGAATATGTGGTACCTATACACAATGGAATTCTATGTAGCCATAAAGAAAGACAGACATGAAGCTTTTGAAGGAAAATGGAGCCACTTTGAGTCAATAATGCTCAGTGAAATGAACCAAACACAGAAGAATGATTATAGACTGGTATCCTTCTTATGAACTCCACAAAAATAATGGCATAAAATGACCCAAACATGAGAGGCAGGATAGAAAGAGGGACAATGGTCAGTTAGGAAAGGGGTGAGTCTCTGAAAGAGAAGTGGAAATGGATTCTTATTGATTCCCCAAACCTCAAGTTTTTAATATGTTATAGAATTTGCAATTCATGTGTATATAAATTAAAAAAATTTCTCCAAACTGGGCAAAAGAAAATCTATGACTGAATCTGTGATTTTTTTATGTCATGTATGAATGATTCAGTGTTTTTAGACCTTTGACATTTTTATTATTAAAAAGGTTATTAAGTTATCAGTTTCACGCTACCTTCTACTAGGAAAATCATATTTCATGCAGCTTATTGTGAATGGAGTGAGCAATGTCATTCAATCTATGTGTAAACCTAAATATTGGTTCCATTGAGCTGAAGGACTTCCTATTGACAAGTTAAATAGAATGCATTTTCCCAGAACTCTGACAACTTTTCTATACAGGCTTTTGAATTACTGTCCTAATAGCAAAATATATTATATATAGACTATATATGAGTAAGTAGTATATATGAACATGTATTTTTATATATTGCCTTTTCATTTCCCTTTTATTTCTTTTAGATTTCTGTAATACTGATAAATTCAATGCCAATATCCTTTTCTTAATGTCTTTAGGTTTTTTTGTCATTACAAATTTATGACAAGAAATACAGTAATCACTCCTTGAAAATTAGCAACTGGACACATAGACAATCACATCTATTCGTTTTTGTTATTGTCAGTTATTTCCAGTTTGCCGAAATACATTAAAAACATACTATGACAATATGCGAATTCTTAAATTAACATTTTAATGCATGCATTTTTTTGTCTTCCACCCAAGATTGAAGTCTATTATTAAGACCGATATTACATTCCTCTTGTGGTTGTAATTGAATTTTTCATTAGAATAGATAGTAACTATTTATATGAAGAAATTAGAATTTCTCCACCAAAAGTACGTTTCTTTGTCTACTTAAGTTTGCGGTCATGCTCAAATAGAATACTTTCCTTTGCCATTATTTTTGCTTATTTTTGAGTTAGAAAATACCATAGCACTGAATTAATATGAGAGACACAATGAAATGAAATCTCAAGATTTCTTACTTCGTCAACTGCTTGTCAGGAAGATTTTTTTCCTACTCTTTCCTTTTTTGCTTTGTTACCTGGTAACTGGTCACCTGGCACAGCCCTCTATCACCAGAAAGTGTTTTCACAACAATACTTTCAGCTCACATCAGATTTTCAGTTGTGAAGAACCAGACGACTATGTATTCTAATTACGTCCTACCAGCTACAGCAAACCTTTCTATATATTTTCATGAGAGATTTTAGTGTATTTTTATCTTGTAGGAAAAGATTTGATGCAATGAACATCCAATAGCAACCCTAGACAATAAATATTAGTTTTATTTCTAAGACACACATATAAAAAGGCTGTATGAAAGACATATTTTCTAAAAAGACGTAACTATCACTTTTTAGCTGAATATATTTTAACTTTTTGAATTTCAAAAGTATTCTACAGTTACTTTCACATACACACCAAAGTAGAATAGGCGAGTGCAGCTCTGTGTGTACAATTTTCAGAAACTAGCAACAACCCAGTGGCTAATCAATGTATGGCCTCCTAAGTCAGATTTACTTGACGGCCCTTATCCATTGAAAAGTTGATGGTGTTTTTGAAAGAGTTTTATCCTTAACTAATAGGACACATGAGGAGGAAACCTGACATATTACAGGATTTCAACTATATAACAATTAATATTAACATAATCGCAACTTTCTTGAACAGTAAGTTCTTTTCATGAAAGACTTGTGAAATATAGACTTTGATCCTATCCTCAGGAATCTTACCTATTCCTAAAAATTTTGGAAAAGAGACTCTCCATCTATTGCACATGTATTAATTCCCATTCAAGTTAATATCTAAAAATAGAGAGGCATATTCATTCGGATCACACTTGCATTTCTATTGTCATGAAAAATATCTCTGTTCTAATTTATATTATGTTCTAATGTTATATTACTCTCATTACTGTCTCTCAGTAAGACATAATCAGCTTGAAATTTATATAAATGTGTCAATAATACAGGCTTACTTTCAGCAGAAGAGACAGATTCTGGACAATATTATACAGTCTGACACCTTTCTAGCATAGAAGGTCTATACTTAAATTATTGCAGAATTATTCTGTGTAATACAACTATTAAGAAAGAAACAACCAGATTTGTTGTAGTCATTTTATATCTTTACACATTAACCTGGTTCCTTCTCTATTCAAGATTGTGTTACAGAGATGTAGTCATGTATAAATACATGCAAATACCCATTAGGGAAACAGAAAGCTGATCGCAATGCTGCTTGTGTCGGTTAGAACCGGGCTCACGGTCAATGTGGAATATTTCACAATGTAATTAAAATTTGCAAGGCAAAATGGAATTTGGATGCTCTGAGATCCCATCACAGTTACAAATCTTTACATATAAATAAAAAAATAAGAAGCAATAGGAGAGTGGAATTCTCCATACAGTTGGCCTTGTACAATTATGTTGAACTGATAAAAAATTAGAATAGATGGACCTTGATTGTACTTGACTGATATGTACTTAATTAGTATAATTCCATAATTTTTCATGAAAAATGTAATTGCTTCACAGTGACCATCTAGCCATTACAGATTTGGACATTGGATAATAAATATAGGAAAGAAATGATTACTTCAAAATAATAAAAAAATTTTTATTGGCATTTTATCTTTCATAGAAAAAGCATTCAAGTTCAGCATAGCATTCGGGACATAAGTACTTGTTGAACTGAAATATTCAGCACAAAAGCCAGGCTGCTTTGATAGTGGAACGTGGCACCCCAAAGAATTAGATTTCATTATTTTGAGGAAATTCTCTCTGGTTAACGCAAGTGTAAAGGTAGATCTGTTATTCAGCAGAGTGCACAACGTTAACCAACTGTTTTGCTCCAACACTCTCATTCTTATTAAAGCTTCAATTATTGTGGAGAGCCCTTTTTGATTAATGTTGCTATTTCTATTTGATGGCTTTCCCTCAAGGTTCTAACCACTTCTGTGGAACATAATGCAGTTTAAGCTTGTTAGATCGATCAATTCCCATATCAGATAGTCATAAACATTTACAAGCAGCTTTTAATCTAAAAGTTACATAATAATATATTTCAGATGCATTTTAGTGTAACTTACACTAATCAGCCATACATGTGCCTGAAACCACTTATTTGATAAACATATTTGAAGATGAAAAATGATTTTCAGCTTACAGTGTGTTGAAAAATTAAACAGTGAATGTATATTATAGAATTCCATAGAGAGCACTGAATTTCGTATCAAGCATCATTCATTGTGTGGTACAATGTAACATAATATTCAAAATAGAATTATAAAAGTTGTACATAGTGCATTATTTCAAGGCACAAAAGTCATATCAACACAATCAAATGCAGACGGCAAAAGCTCACTTACATCTATATGTATTTCACGGTGAGTGTTTTTTGAAAACTCAGGTGGGGGATTGCTATTCAAAGAGATATATTTTGGTGTCTAAGCAGACAGGCTTTCAGATGATGGTCTCATTTGACTCATTGCTGAGGACGATGTCACAAAGGCAAAGGGAGGCTTTGAGCACTATTGATACTGGCTAATATAAATCTATAAAATACCTGTAATTAATGCAAACATTGATTTTAAAAACTGCAGCCTAGAAACTTTGTCACTATATTCGGTACTTATTGCAGCATATTAATCAAATGAGTCAGGTTTCCAATAAATAAAGCATTACTATATTTCATAAAGGGTATAAATGATGGATCTAAGCTTTCTATCTTCTACGTTGGAATATCAAGACAAAAGTTTAATTTAGTCTGGAAACAGAGTGCTATCGACTTGGGAAAGTCAAGAGTCACGGCTAATTCCTGAGAGCGTCTGTGGCTTAATTGGTATTGTAGGCTAGATAACCAGGAAAGGAGACTCTTTTGGGTGACATACATACCTTGATAGAACAATGTTCACATCATTTCTCAGTCTTACAGAAAACTTCCGTACGTAATGGTGATTTTGAAAACACCAAGGCTGAGCACACAAGTCCCAGGAGGAGCTAAACAGTGGTGGTGGCCTGGAACAGTCAAAGACTTTTGAGTCTTTGTGGATAATACAGAAAATGATGCCCTTCAGAGGAGACTTGTATACCATATAACAGGCTTTGATGAGGACAGAGCCTGATAAAGTCCTGTGCGTCATCATTGCTACCATAACTATTTATTGTCACAATATCCAATAGTAGGAAGTTTAACAAAAGAGTAGATGTATTAAAGTAATATTCTTCATTCTTATACTGCTGAAACAACCTGTGCTTCTGCCCTTAAGATAGTTCTTATGTAACAAACACAATGATTGATACTAAGTAGAAGCAGGCTGTACTAAATGCATATTCCATTGTATCACTCATTATTCATGTTTATATATTGAATTACACATGCTTGAATTATGTATACTTCTTTTCACACTTGCGAACGCGCATGATATCCAGTTATACTGCCTCAAAGTTAATGGTCCTTAAAGGCTGACAAATGCCTAAAGCAATGATAATAAACATTTCACAAATTCTTTTGAAATATGTTTGTATTTGTTTCTATTTCTAAAACAATGAATATCTTCATTGAATGTTGTGTCTCAAATATTTTTTCATTTATATAATCTGTACAATTTTAAGCTATTGTGTCTGATTCATCAAAAATGTTTTAACACCAAGGGGTTTGAATCTTGAGTTCTAATTTTTAAATGCATTGTTAACATATTGAGTAGTTTCAAAATAAATACTACTAGAAAAATAAGTTTTTATTTCTCTTGCATGGTTAATTTTTCCATCTCAATGATTATTCGTGTTAGTAATGAAAGATGTAGTTATTCATTCTATCCATACCATATCCAGTTTAACCATAACTTTAACAGTCTTCTTTAGAGTTCATTGTTCTTCCCCCTTGGTGTTCCATCACAATCATTAATTGAAAAAGTCTTCAAATCATTTGTGTGTTTGTGATATATGGTTTTCCAACATGTCCCCATAAGAGGGTGTGTTGGAAATGTAATCCATGAAGTAAGCGTCTTGTGCGAGGAGGTCTAATAGGAGTTGTTTGTGTCATGAAGACTCCATGAGGTCTCCCAAGTGAAAAAATATCGATCATGAAGGACAGGAAGCACCAGGTTCCATTTCTTGTTCTTTCCCTTCAACTTATCTCTGCCTGGAATGCCTCAAAAATAATGCCCTCACCAGGTGCTGTCACCTTGATACTGGACTTTCCATCCTCCAGAACTGGGAGAATTAAATTTCTTTATAAATTATTCAGTCCATGGTATTCTGTGACAGTAGCACAGAGCAGACTGACAGTATCTTCAGATCTTTGTTTTCCTCAGTTTTCTGTTTAGTCCATGCATAAATGAAATTCTCTCCAATTTATCACAGAAACCACTTCTTCAAGTCAAAAAAATTCATAAGATTAATTTTCAGTCTTAACTCTGTTTCTCTGAGAAGTTCCTTCATTTAGATTTACATCTTTTTCATATTTTATATCTAGTTTTCAGAGTCCATTGGCTAGTCTTCCTTTACTTTTAAATTTCCAAACGTTGGAGACTGTAGAGTTCATTGCCACCCGGAGCTCCCAGGGTAAGCACGACGTGCGGCTCTCTTGGGGGGCTGCTGAAAGAGTGCACAGTTCACTCTTCCTTCCTTGCCCATCTTAGATCTAGAATCTTCATCTTAGCTTTACATCTGCCAACTGGCAAGGGAACAATATACTCAAATCGCAAGTTGGGTAAAAAAAGATGGATTTAAGCGGAGGGGTACCAGATTAAAAACTGACAAAGCTATCTGTCCTGAATTATGGGTATGTAAATCCGTATGATGTAAAATATCATGCATATTATTTTACAAATGAATATGTATAGTTATAAACACATATGAAGTTTTCTATATTCTGTATTTATATACATTATGCATGCTAATATACCTATATCCATATCTGGCTTTCTTCTCATTTCAAATTACCATATTGAATTGCTCAACTTCCATAACCATCATCTTTACCAGATCACCTCAGGGCCACCCTAACCTGATTCTCTGATCCTGTAATATCTATTATAAATTCAGTCATCTCGTTCCCCTTCTATATTCCTCCTTGCCCCTTCTATACTTTTCCCGGTAAGGTGTTCTCGTCACAAAGTAAATTGTAAATAAATATGTGAATAAATAAGTGAATAAATTTGTAAATAAATTCAATACTGACCCTGAACCTTTAAAAACTAATTCAAGCTAGCTCACTTCCCTACCAAAATCCTCCACTAGATTATCTTCCCACATTAAAGAAAGGGATAATTCCCCTAGTATAACCTCTGACACTAACAAGATGAATCCACTCGGGACACAGTGAGCTCCTTGAGTTTTCTAAACAGACTTCCAGCTCAGGAACATTGCACTTAGTTTCCTGGTTGACCCTCAGGGTTACTCTTTCCCTGTCTTGGATAAAATGTCGCCATCCTTCACTATCTCAAATAAAACCTCGGCACAAACACATTCCCTTCTTGTATGTTTTACCAGTATCTAAGATAATGTAATTTATAGTTTAAATTTTGATGTATTTTTTTCTGCCTTTAGTGTTTGCATTCTCTGAAGTCAAAAGTATTTATTTTTGCTGTTATGTTCCTTACGCCATTTAAAAGGAAACACTCAATATATACTTCGAATTAATAAATAGTTCACGTGAAAAGTTGTCAAGAATAAAAAGATATCACTTAACCTCAAAGCAATATTTAAGTTCAGAAAAATGTGCGCTTAATAAACCTAATTTCTTGCATGAAAAGAAGCTAATATTTTATTATACATAAATATTACCATTTTTCCCACCACCTGATAGAAATTTCTAAAGAGAAAAATTCACATTCTTGATTCTATCTGTTGTAATGTATGATTTTTTTTTAGGATAAATGGGTTTTTTTGATGTTTCTTGTTTGACTGAATGTCAAACAAATCATAGTCCTGAATAAATAAACATGTTAAAAATAAACAACTAATGAGTATAACTTAGTAATTGAAATAAAAATAGGACAACATTGAAGTTATAAATATGCCATACCTCTTAGATTGATTTTAGAAAGTGTTCAAATTTATTAGTCATAAAATCTACATAAGGAACATAAGTATATTGGTTTTATATGTAACATATTAAAGTTTATTTCTGCATATATTCTCTTTACCTTTAACTTTTTATAGAATAATCTAAATGCTACAAATATTTTAAGATGGCACCATCATTCCTTTCCGTTCTTAGATGTTTGCTTAGAAAGCAGAGAACATCAGATTAGACCACTAAGCATGCACAAAGACAAATTGTAGAGCAAAGAAAAACGGTGTTCTGTTAGGTTGTTACTTTTCCCACTGTAAGGAAAATTTAAAAGGAATGCCTAGGTCGTTACTTAGCTCTGCATGCCTCCTGAGATGAGACCAAACCGCAGTGTCTAGTCACTGACAATGCCGAAAATCTGGTTTTGTTCAATTACACTCCCAGCTTGTACTGCATTGCTAGAATAGGATCTCTACACACATCGTTGGAAAGCCAAGGAGAGGACTTGACTTCCCGATCATTAGCGCAAACTCTGGAGGGTTCCACGCTGCTCCCAGGATCACTTGCCTGGCATCAGGCGACCTCCTTGTGGAGGGTTTCACCGACAGGCTGCCAGCTTGTCCTACCCGCTCAGCATTTCTTCTGTGTTGACCTAACCCTCACTCTAAGTGGGTCCCTCACACTGTAATCAGACCAGTTCTTGATCCCCAACCCAGGCGTGGTTCACAAATCCTAATTCTAATGGAGGTGTTGTTTTTCATTCCTCAAATTGACATAACCCCTTCAGTGGTCACAATTAACTTTTTCAAAATACAAGTTCTCATTCAAAATATAGGGAATACTTAAGTTCAAAAAATTATTAGAGTAAGACACGTTGTTATTAATACTGCTCAGAGTACTCCCCGTATTTTAGTAAGTGGTAAAAGCCTCAAGTGTGTTCTAAGTGAGCGGGAACATTTTGAGTTGGTGTCTTATAAACTTTCTTATCACTGTGACTCAATAGCCGACATGCACAACTTCATAGAGTAAAGATTTATTGTAGTTCATAGTTTCAGAAGGTCATAATCCATTCATAGGTGGGTAGCTGGAAAATGGTAGACTCGCATTTTGGGGTCACAGCTAGAGCCAGAGTTGGGGCCTGTGCCCCAGAGACAAAAGTCCTCACGGCAGCACGGCAGAACAGAGAGACAAGTCTTGGAGGAAGGGTGGAAACAGCACACACCTCTCCAGGTCTAGCCCCAACATCCGCCCCTTCCACCCAGGCCTTACCACCCAGCACTACACAGTATTTATAGGTAAATGGGACTTTTAGAAGACACTCCAGATCCAAACCACTGCAGTGGGATTAAGGGCAATGTGTCGTTTATTGTAATAAAAACATTTTTTAAATATTTTAAAAATGTAAACACATATCACATATTTCAATCACACCTTGAAAAATGTATTATACTATTGAAAGCAAATATAGCAATTTAAATTAAAAAATAAAGATAGTCAACCCCGAAGATTTCAGAAAATAAAAAACAAGAAAACAAAAAAGTATCAAAATGGTGAATATAAACTTAACTGTATTCATAGTTATTAATAGTTACATAAGATGTCAGTAGACCAAATAATTTAAAGACAGAATTTATTAGGCTTGAACATGGTTGGCAAATTGGAGTCCATGGATAATTTTGTGTTTTTCACATCTTAGCTATTGTTAGTTATCCTACTATAAACATGGATGTACATGTATCTCTGTTATATGATGTTTTTAACTCTTTTGACAAAATTCCCAGAAGTGGTATCATTGTATTGAAAGACATATTTATTCCCAATCTTTTGAAAAACTTCCATACTGCTTTCCATAGTGCTTGTACTAGTTTACATTCTCATCAGCAGTGCAAGAGGGTTCCATTCTCCCCACGGCCTCGCCAGCACCGATTGCTGTTTGAATTCCTGATATATGCCATGCTCTCTGGGGTTAGATGGTACCTCAATGATGTTTTGATTTGCATTTCTCTAAATGCTAATGGTGATAAACTTTTTTTGTGTGTATTTACTGGCCATTTGAACTTCTTCATCTGAGAATTGTCTACTCATTTCTGTTGCCCAGTTTTCAATCAGGTCTTTGACTTTGAGGGTTTTTTCTTCAATTTCTTGTATATTCTAGTTATGAGCCTCAATTTTAATAAATTAAGTTTTATTGTGATACTATTACAACTCTCAGTCACTGTTTTCCTTCATAATAAAATACTTGACACAGACTAGTAATAACATGGAAGAATTTTAGCTCACAGTTTTGGTGCTTCAAAAATCCAAGCAGTGCAGTGCAGGCTTTATGGCTGGGGCCCCCCTTCAGATCCATCACCTCATATCACTGAAGAACGGACAGAGGGGCATGGGTACCAAGCAAAAGTACATGCTCAATGGGAGCAGAGAGGATTGTGAGGAGTCACGCTGGCTTCTTCCATACTAACCATCCCCTGGGTGCTAACAACAGGTACTTCAAAAACTACCTCGTTCCCTTAAGTGACCCAAGGGTCTCCCTTTAGACACTATTCTACCACTTGCAATACTGCCGGTGAGTAGACCAAGCTTTCGATTACCATGAGTCCTCGGAAGTCACCAAAGCCATATGCAAACCACAGTTCTTTGTGTGCTCTGACATAATGGAGCCTTGCCGCGTATGACTCTCAAAACCCAATATAGTCACTATGTCACCGTCAAAAAAGATATCCCCCCCACCAATGGGTAACGTGCCTATACTACCGCCCTTAATTAGTTACTCAGGACCAATGAAAATGCGAGATTCATACAAAAACTACAATGAAATAATTCACAGTAGCTTCACAGTGCAAAATGCCAATATACACCTGTGAATGGGGAAGCCGAGTCTGCAATGGTTTTACTACAAAACGCTACTCATTCCCGAAAAAAGGTGCACACAATGAAAAAGTGAATTTCAAAAGTGTGTTGAAATAAGGCACAGGAATCAACATAAACCAAATTTTTCGTTTGTATAAAGTTCAAAGTTACACAACATCCATCTATTTTTAGCAGAATCAGAAAATGATTCTTGATCGGAGATTCAGAGTTGCTCGGAAGGAAGTGCAGGAACGCTGTTTTGAGTGAATTTCAGATTTTGTTTGAGGTGACTATTTTAATAGAGTACACACAGCAAAACTCTGAGTGGCCCAGATAAGATTTATGCAACTGAACTTATATAAATTTTCCTCAACCAAACAATGGAAAAACAAAACAATAAAAAAGCTATGGAAAATATTGTATTTCTTGAATTCTGAACATGTATTACCCAGAAAGTTACTTTTATGCACGCAAAATTTTTTATTTATTACTCACGATGCAAACAATGTTAATTATATTTTTATGCATTGATCTAGAAATGATTATGTGTTGTCTTTCAGCAAATGAACTGTATTATTTCATTTTTATTTGTTTTGATAAACGTGATCCTCATAGTTTTGTTTTCTAACTTTTTTTTTTTGAGACAGGGTCTTATTCTATAGTCCAGACTGGTCCTGAACTGTGGAGCTCAGGCTGACCTTAGACTCAAGGCAATCTTCTTGTCTCAGCCTCCCAAGTTGCTGGGATTACAGGCGTGTGCCACCACACCCAGCGTATGTGGTAATGGGAAATTGAATTCAGGTACTCAGTGCTTGACTTAGCACTTTCTAGGCCAGGGCTTTGACTGCTGAGCCATTCCTCCAGCCCCTGACTTTCTCTTAATATAAACTGCAGCAATGGAGCAGGTATATCCTGTTCACTATTGGCCTGCAACATTGATTAAATATTTTTGTTGAGTTTTGTGTTTTGACTTATACAAACTGTGATAGTTTAAGAGGAACTTCCAGGGTATATTGGTTTCATTACTAATCAGACATTTGAGCCTTGTCTTGAAATCTCTATAAAAACTTTCAAAAAGTCATTAAATTTTGAAGACTAATGAGTAAATTGTAGGATGCAATACACTTTGTAGAATTTCATAATATCTTTAATGAGAGAAATAAGGCTTGTTATAATGTAATATTATAACAATGATACAATATAAAAATAAAAATTACTGTTGTGACAGAGAATTGAGAAGTGATTTAAATTTAATCATATCAATAAAAAACATGAATAATCTTCAAAAGTACCTGCGAATGAATATGAGGAAGAGAATATATAAATTGCTACCAAAATTTATGATAATTTTCTTGTATTAAGGCCTTTAAAATGCTAAGATTGGCAAAATAGCCAAATACAGTAAGTGGCAGTGCTACAAAATCGAGATTTGTGAAGCTCTTGCATTATAATAAAACCCTGCACAAACTTTCTCGCTCTATCCCGTTTAAAATGCACCTCTCCTCCTACGAGTCATGCACTTTCAACAATTGTTGACTGTATGTGAAAACAATGGGTACATACAAGCACACATCTGCCTCATTTCCCATAACTTTGCCTTTTTAATCAAATTCTGGTTCTAGTGCTAAGGCGAACGTCAGGCACGAAGCAGGACTGGTAGGCAGGCGTACTTGGGCTTGGCATGTCCCCTGCATACCTGGCTCAGTGTGTACATTTGCTGTTTTCCTTTATGATTACATGCAGCTCTACACTATAAAAAGAAAAGCAACCTACTGTTTAAAGTGCATTTAGGGGACATGAAGGTCACAATTGAAGTGTGAATTTATTTTAGTTGGTTTGAGTTTCGATTCTAAATGCTTTTACTTTAGTGTGTAAAATCTCTGTCTCTTGCTGTTTTGAAAATTGCACCTGTACAGAGAAAGGTCTCATTTAATTCAATATTACTTTTCTTTTATATATATAGTCTTTCTTTAAAATCATGCTCCAAAGGGCTGAGTTAAATAATGGTTCCAGGTGGAAATTTAAAAGTAAAGTTGGAGAGCAAAAAAGCAAATGTCCACGAACATGGCCAAACAAGAAAATGGATAATTTTAATATTATCCTGCACATTCCAAGTCGTCAAATATTTCTTCCTTATTGTTTGGCTGGTACAAGAAGCCATAGCTAATACTCTACCTGCCATATCCTGTTTCTCTTATCCTTTTCCTCAACATTTCATGACCTTCATCTATGTTGTCAGGTATAGTACATAAAAACATAAGATACCAGCTTGCATTTGGATTTGAAATCGCATGGATTTCACTTGTATGTCTTATGTGATATTTGACAGGAAGGAGTCCACTTAATTGGACTGTCTTGTATTTTATTTCTGCCTTGATTTTTCTCAGTTCTAATAACTAGGAAGTAGCAAGTGGTGATATTTCTAATAACCCAAAGTTAGAAGAGAAAAGAAAATAGCACTGTGCTCAGAACCCTGGTATTTAAATATTCCTTCTGCTGTACCCAGGGTCATAGAGTACGTATGTATGAATTAGAGGTCGTGACAGCTTTTGGTAGTAGAACTATTTATTATTATTATTTGTCTGCGAAACAAGTCCCTAAAGGTAGGTTTTGTCGTATCCTGCATGACGCTAGCATGTGCATGTATGTCTGTTGGAAACCACCTCCCAAGGCCATACATACTTGTTACTGCTTATTCCTTGCTATGTAAATACTTGGTTTCCGTAGCAAGATGCCAAACTCCAAACCCAATCACCCGATCTGGTTTCCAGAACCCTTATTCGCTATAAAATCTCATCTCTTCACTCATGTATAAAATGCAGAAAAATAACCAATGGCACCATTGATCTTTTTCTCTAAATCTACATTTTCAGATATTTTTCAAATAAAAGATTTATCACAGCCAATAGATTCTGTAGGGTTTCAGAAAACCTTATTATTTCTTTTTTGCCACTCGGACTGAAATTAGTGATAAGGTATCATAGTTTTTCAGGCTGAGGATCTTTCTCATTTTCATACAGGGTGATTAATTCAAAAGAGAATGTTCTTCCCTTAACAAGTAGGCTTATCATCCAAGGCAGATTTATCCATCCTATTAGGGGATTAATGGTACTGTGAATATATCAGGAACTCAAAATGTAGACCTTTTTATAGAATATTTTATCTCCTCTTGATAAACCTTACTTAATTCTACACACCCAATGATTTATTTACTTTACAACAGGATTGAATCTCTCAATATATTATATTTTATCTTGTGAATTTATTTACCATCGAGAAGGATCAAAACAATATATATGTTAATGACATTTATAGAAACTGTTACATCTAAATGTCTAGTGTCAGCACACTGATAGCTAGAGGGAAGAGAAAGGCTGAATCCCATTGAATACAATTAATACAATCAGAAGCCTTATAATTAAGAATAACAGAATGAATACATGTGTAATCACCCTTAATATTGGTGTCTGGCAAGCAAGCTTTTCAGAATTCGTTAAATAGTGTCACTGATACTCTGTAATAGGATGTGAATAATAGGATTAATATAGCTATGGGCAGTGTTAGGTCAGCTGGCAAGAGATCAATCAAAAACATAGCATATTAAAAGGATTATAGATTAGCAATTAGATGGCATCACAAACTAGGAAAAGTTCTCCCAGAATCTCTAAAGGATAGCACAGGTAGAATGTCAATTTTTTTTTTTTTCAGTACGTAGTCCAGTAGCCCCCGCAGAAGTAATAAGAGATGGAATTTAGGCTGTGATCACAATTGACACAATCAAACCAAACCATCCTTTTTGTATCAGCATCTGGATTTCAAAGGGAAGGATCAGAGTAGTCGGGTAGGGGAATGGTGTGAAATACAATAAGTCATTTGGAGGACAAAGCACTGGATGTTAGAATTCAGAGAGCATGGCATGGCCCGATCTCATACGCAGCTTTTACCTGCCAAGCGTTTGTTAGATCCTGAGATATAGGAAAGTGAATTCTCCACTTCTGTGGGGGAAAATCAATACTGTGCATTATGACAATTTCATTCTATTGGAATTTCAGCCTGACACATACTTTAACTTGTCAATAATGTATAGCTATCTGGATATCTGTCTCCTTTATTGTTTTCCGCTAAGATATTGCCAAATGGTGGCATTATATTCCTTTTGATTATGCCTTATATAAAAGTATAGCAGCTAAGAAACTGCTTATACTTAGGATTTAATTTTTGATGATTTACAGGATCATGACTGAACAGTTTGCAAAAAAGAGATACAGTGTTAAAAACTGTTTCCAAAAACATTTTGAATGCCCTCATAAAATGATATATAGAAGGGCTGGGTATATGTCACAAGTTATTTTGTTTAATAACTAGTATGCAAGCATGGAAACTGCCTGCCGCCCCGCCCCCCTCATTAAACAAGTGTGCAATAGACATCACACCTCTGGTCTGTTACCCCCACTGGTGTAAAGTCCTTGGACTTTCTGATTAGGGAATTTGAGATAGAAGAAAAAGTTTAGTGCTTGAAGTAGTTTCTTTCTTTCTTTCTTTCTTTCTTTCTTTCTTTCTTCCTTTCTTTCTTTCTTTTCAATGATGCTTTCTCCATGCATAATTCTATCCGTGGCCCTTTGAGCTCAGTTCATTGATTTTAGTTGAAATTGAACTCACAAATTTCCACGTCCAGTTGACTCACATGCATGGCCCTCATAATTGATTTTCTACACCTAAAGGGTAAGAGAATGTAGACTATGGGTAAGTCAGTCAGTATGACCGAAATACAGTACTAGAATCTTATTTTATTAAAATAACTAATATTAGTATAAAGAGGCTAAATCCATCTTGATCAAAATTGACATATTCTGTCTTGATCAACGATGTTAGTGCAAACATTTTGTAGTCAATGAGCGACTTAAAATTATCTGTGCATTGGATGTCCATTTTCGGAGTGTATTTTCAGATTTCAATGGAATAAAGAGTTTTGCTAAGAAGTTTTTGGCTCAAAACCTTAGAATCCATTTCTAAATCATTTGCATCTACATTGTGCATCTGTTAAAAAGCTGCCAGTTAGCAATTTTTACGATATTTTATTCTTTATGAAAACTCAATTGAAAGCTTCATAATGCTTGGATGAATGTAGATTTTTCCCCCTCCCAGATTCCACAACCTTGGCTTCAACCAATTGTGAATCAAAAATTTTGTGAATTCAAAGATTTTTATCTATACTGAACATATAATATGTATCGTGTGTGTGTGTGTATCAATAATGTAATGTTATTTTATTTCTTAGTTTTTTTTCAAAAATTTGTAAAGTATCATACATTGAATCAGTAAGTTTCTTGCTTCTTGTAAGAGGTTGATGAGGAGTAATTCACGTACATGTTTTGTGTAAATGCGGGCTGTCGGTGCTTTGTTACAAAAGTAGAATGCTTACTATTTTTAATTTTAATCAGATTAAGAAATGAATTCTAAAAACCCCAGATTAGGATAAATAAATTGTACCACTAACATTTTGTTCCTCTAGAAACACTCTGGTTCCAAAATTTAATCTGGCTAGAGTTCTCCAGAAAGATAGAATTGTTAGAATACATAAAGAGAAAAACACAGAGTTTACCACTAGAATCATCTTATTTTATTGTGAAGGCTGAGAAATCCTAAAATATGCCACCTGCAAGTTAGAAAACTGGGAAAGTTGGTAGCACAGTTCAGCCAAGTATGAAAGTTTTAGAAGGAAAGCAGCCTAGTAATTGTTAAGTGAAAACAAAAAAGAAGTTTAGTAATACTTAGTTTTTGCCAAAGACGTGAGAATCCAGTTGTATGAGCTGGTTGGAGGCAAAGCGGTTTTGGGGGGCATTGGTATGAGGCCTGGAGTCCAAAGTCCAGAGAACCTGAATTTCTTTTTCTTTCTTTCTTTTTTCTTCATTTGAAATTCTGAGTAGTGAACACAGAGGCTCATACGTGTAGGTGACCCCTCTGCCACTAAGCTATACTCTTACTCCCTTTTAAAATAATAATTATTATTTCTTTTGAGGGAATGTCTGCTAAATTGCCTTGGCTGGCCTTGAACTTACTCCCCCTGCCTCAGCTTCTGAGCAGCTGGGATTTGTGGCATGTGCCTGCACTGGGAAAGAACCTGGATTTCTAAAGTTCCAGGACATTGTGGTTCTGGGAGAAAGAATTCACCCGGAATTTTTGTGTTTCTTTGTGTTTTTGTTTCATTTGGTTCGCTAGTCTACTGAATAATACCTTCCCATGTTAAGAGCAGACGATGCCACTCAGTTCAGCCGCTCCCACACCGACCTCTGGGAGCACCCTCACAAACGTACCCCGTGCGGCCCCGTCATTCTGAACAAACAACACGAAATAAACCAAAGCCCAAACCTGAGTTTCTCTTCCAGCACAAACAGGATGGGCTCATTAGATACAAACAATGCACTGACTGACAGCTGAGCATCTCTCAACCCAGGGAAGTTGACACTGAAAATCTACCTTTCCAAGTACTAATACCAAATTCCTAGAAAATTTTAGATTTAACACGTTACACTCACCATAGCTTTGTAAATACAAAATCTAATTCTTTATTCTTTTGTTTTCACAGTTTCTCCTTTAAATTATTTATAATTTACTTTATTTTTTTCCTATTTTACCCCTTATTTTATTTTTGAGAGACTGACTTTAGGCTTTATTTATTAGAATACAATACATTTTAAAGTAAGTTTGACTCTCTGTGGTAGTTGCAGATTCTAAACTTTAATTGTCATATTTCTATGTGATTTCTTAGCTCATTTTAATTTCTTTACTGGAATAATTTTATTGGGGTAGTCTTTATAATATCAGTAATTGTTCTTTTGTTCATGTACTAAAATTAATCTCAGGTTTTATTCTATGATGGTGGATAATATAGAATGTGTAATTCTATGGATTAGATTTTTTAAGAGTATGTTTAATAAGGTGATACATTGTTGGGAAAAATTTAAGAATTGTAGCTTAATTATTTTGCCTTTCATACTTAACGCATCAGTTGTATTATCAGCTTACAAGTGTTATTAAGTTGTTTTTACCCTGAACGATTCAGCATATTACAAAAGGAATTCCAAGGAATTTGTTTTAAAATTCACCAAAATTTCCACTTATCTAACGTGACTGGAATGTCAGAAAACGTTTCCCTGAAAAGAAGCTTTGTAATTAAGTTGTATGGGATGACTTGATTTAGTCAGCTCAGGAAGCAGGCGAGGCGTGTCAGCGAGAGAGAAGGTACATTGCTAGCACCTCAGACCGAGCCCAGAGGACAGGCGGCACTGGCGTGACCTCAGGTTTCCGGGTTGAGTGGCGTTCCTCGTCAGAGTGGAGACACAGGAGGAAGGCATCGAGTCCAGTGTTAACAGGGCCTGCAACTGTATAAAAGCAATTTCCTTTGAATTTCCTATTGTGTCCTCACAAAAAGCATGATAGATAAAAGTTAATATTTTCATTTCACAGATTTTTTTAACAGATGGGGAAATTAATTAAATTTAATGATTGGCAGAAGGCCACAGAACTCAAGTAGACCCTGGAATAAAATCCTGATCTCTGATTTATAACTGCGGCTCTCTCTCTCTCTCTCTCTCTCTCTCTCTCTCTCTCTCTCTCTCTCTCTCTTTCTGTGCTTCATGTTCTGCTATTAGAGACCCACATAGAAACTATTTAATGTTCCTTTATGCATAAGGATTGTATAACAGTTTATTTCATAATGAAATAGGTGCTCATTCCCGACCTCTCAAATATATCCATCTTCCGTTTTATCCATCTATTGAGAAAGTTGACTTTTGGACAGGACATTTATTATAGAAGTTCTTTTATGTACTTCTTAAGTGTGAACAATTTCTAAGTTTCAGCTCTAGGAGAGATTGAAAATAATAGCAAGAAAAAAGGAAGTTTTTACATCACGACACTGGTTCTGGAGTGAAGTTATTTCTACAGGCAAGAATTTTGCTGGTGAAACGAAAATGGCTCCTTTCATTACAAATAGCTTAACTCTCTAGTCTCATAACTCCCCCCAGCCATGAACTTCAAAGTCCTTCCCGAGCTGTCCTAAAACAGGTTTCTTATTTTTCATTTGAACTTCTTAATCAATCTTCTCCACTGCCTACTATTCACGCTTCAGAACCAGAAGGAATTAGGAACCTGAATTTAAGCTGAATCAGACATAAACAAAAGCTGGAAAGCAGAGTGACATCTGCCAGTCTTCCCAGTTAACTAACTCTTCAAAACTCTGAGCACTTCTTCTTTACAATAAACAAGACTGAGTCAAGTACAATCACATGCTAAGAAGTCGGCATTGAAAATTATAGCGGTGACTTAATAAGCAAGACAAAAGATAAGCAATCGGGTGACACACTGGATACCTTAATTCCACTCTGTCTGGACTACGCCTGTATTAGGTGAAGCAGGTGCATTCTGAGAGAGAGCCCAAAGGGTACCAGCACTGGACACCCAGGACTTGCTTCAGTAAGGAGCAGAACATAGGACGTAGGCTTACAAAGAGGCAGGGAGTGGCACACGGCAAAATGACTGACTGATGAGATATGAGACAAGATGTATTTTCAAAAGTGGCCCCAGTGGTATTTCTTACTCTCTACATATTCTTCCAGAAGGTTGTCAAATCTCACAATGAATTAGAGTTGATTTCTCCCTCCTTGAACCTGTGAGGTGAGGCCTTGTGATTTCCTCGACAAATAGAGGATTCTTGGTTATACTCAATGATTTTAAGGCTATTTTGTTACTCTTTCTCTTTCTCTCTCTCCCTCTCTCTCCCCTCTACCCCCCAGTATGTCTGGAGATAACTAAGGCACTGTGTGAGAAGCTGGGATTCCTGAAGCAATTGTACTAGACATACCAACAAGAGAAGCCGGCCATACAGAGATGATGGAGATTCTAGAATAGCCCCAGCGGCCAGAGTTCACAGCTGTTCGAGTCTTCCTAGCATGAGCTCCCGGATATGAGTGACACAGCCTGAAGATTATTCTACCACGCTCTTCAAGGTGACCCAGACACTATTTCATGCCACTACATTTTAGAGTGAAGAATTATGCGGCATTTGACAACAGAAAAAAAGATGCTATATACACTTGAGATTGCATAATGTCAATAAACTTGATCCTTCGTGTTTTAGGGAGTAACACTGGCCTCTCCTTTCCTTCTGTACTTGCGTTATTTATCATGTTTCTTAGAATCTACTCTGGGTCTTTCCCAGGGCTGCTGGTTGCTCCTTGCTCATGCTAAACACTTCTGGCAGATTAGTTTCCCCCTAGTACGGTGTTCTCTGTTGGTATCTTCAGATGCCCATCTTTTTTATGAGAATGCCAGCCACATTGAGTTCATGCTGTTGAACCTTTGGGTCTGGGGCTGTCTGAACCGACTTTTCCGAGTTCTTTACTCAAGTTGGTAATTGAAATATGTTGCTGGGGTTGCAGAAGTCACAAAGTGAAAATTTAGTAGAAAGAAGAAGAAGGAACACAAACATTCCATTAGGGAAGGGGACCCACAGCTGGATGCCGCTTTGCCTATGTGGCTCGGCCCCTGTACGGACTCCTGGCTTTGTATTATCTTCCCTGGGCCTGGCGTTGGGTGCTGCCAGCCTGAGCTGTCTGTCACGCTGGCAGGTAGGGGACCAGTTGGTCCAGTAGAGGTAAGTGACAATATCACATGAGTTAATTTCTCCACCTCCCCTTTGGTGTAAGTAAAGTCTGTGAGATTTGATCACTCAACATCTTAGGAGAGGGAGAACTAGAAAGTAAGGGAAAAAAAGGTTCTGAAAATTGCTGTCTCAGCTGAGACTGTATTCATTTCTGCTATAGTTTGATCTCACGTTTTGGTCCTCATGGGATCCAACTTGCCCATCGCATCAGCCTCTCTAGCATTGTTTTGTAGTTGTTGTTGTTTGTTTGTTTTTTGACCCAGGGTCTAGTTTTGTAGCCCACGCTGATCCTGAACTCAATATGCAGCCCAGGCTAGCCTTGGACTTGGCAATCCTTTTGCCTCAGCCTCTGGAGCGCTGGGATTACAGGCATGTGCCACCACATCCAGCTTTATGTGCTGCTGGGGAATCAAACCCAGGGCCTTGCTCTTGCTAGGCAAGCGTTTTAACTGCTATGCCATTCCTCCAGCTCCCCTGCCCCACTCAGGCCTTTTATTCCAGTATGGCATAGTCTTTAATAACTGTGAAACAATTCATTTTTAAAATTACACCCCAAAATATCAGAAGTCGGGCATTTAGCATATAAAATTTGTTGAAGAGAGTCACAGTTCAACTCATGACATGAGGCAATCTACTAAGTCATTATTTACAACGTGTACAACACCTAAATCAACACTAGAAATTTATACAATACCTAAGTCCTCATAGGTGGAAAAACAATAAAAATGAAATTGACTTCAGCCTTGATTATGGAAGTAAATGATGAAATAGCTGTAAATAACTTCTACTAGACAACGAAAGAGGAAAGATCTATAAGTATTCACTGGATTATTACAGAAAAACACAAAGTACAAAAAGAAAGATGTGTAATAGTTGCATAGCATGTGTATGAATGGCACATGTTCATTTGTGGATAACAGCCATTGGGCAAAACATCTCGACGGGGCTTTGTGCCTTCTGTCATGAAGGGGTGGCTTTTTCACGTTCCTTGAGTCTAGGTTGGCTATAGGATGGCTGAAATGAGTTGGCAAGGATTCTATGCCTAGGGGTGGAGGAATGGCTCAGTGGTTAAAGCACTTGACTATCATGCGAGTTTATACACATACATTTTTGCAAACAAAACCTTTCTTAATGAAACTTGAAGAAAAGTGTAACAGTAATTACCTTTTTTTAAAGACTAGGTTTCTAGAGAACAGGAGAAGGCAGAGGTTGCTTATATTTCTGTTTTAATGAGTACTATATTTATAAATTATGTGCCATTTGCATCCATGAATAGAATAACTGGATTAAAAAATCAGCTTTCTCTTAAGGTACCGTGCACTGTGATGTGTCGGTTGGCTCTTTGTTCATGCTAGTACACGACACTTTAAAGAAAGAAATTAGCAGCAGCAATCCTGGAGAGGGACTGCAGTAGGTGGTCTTAGAGGAGAAGTAGCAGGATTAGTTTCCATAGTATTATAATCCCCAGAACACACACAAAATTTATCAGAAAGTAAGTCAGCAATAAGGCTGATTAATGAGGACCCAAGCGGTTTCTTTAAAACACTGGATAATATTTTGAGGATGGGCTAATAATCAAAGTGAAAAATGTTGAAGCACCCAAGAATTCTGGAATAATCCAGGCTGTTCCTGAACTTACTACATAGCCCAATTTGGCCTCGAACATACAGCAATCCTCCTGCCTCAGTCTTCTGAGCACCGGGATCACAGGCATGTGCCACCACACCCAGCTTAAAAAAGAAAAATGTGACAACATGCTTAGTGAAGTGAGTGAGAAGCAGAAGGTGAAACATCGAATGGTCTCTCTGATATGAGAGTCCCAGAGCACAACTCCTGTGGAACTTAAACTGAAAAACAAAGTGAAACAATTTAGAAGAAATAGACCAATTCCTTTAAATTAATTTTTAATAAACTCATACAAGAAGAAACAGACAAGTTGAAGAGTTCTATATACACTAAAAATTGAATCAGTAATTAATAATCTGTCAACAGAAGACCTTGGTCTGATTAGTCCACTGATGAATTCTCACCGACATTTAAGGAGGGAACTGTACCAATGCTATACGATACCTTTCAGGGAAAGAAGCGAAGGGAATAGGTCCTCACTCTTTCAGTGTGTGCAGCATTACCCTAATACAAAACCTGACAAAGATATTACTAGCTGAAAACTGTAGCTGTCTGGCACTCATGAACATCAATGCAAACTCTTTAACAAAATATTAGCAAACGGAAATTTCAACAATGTATAAAAATTATACATCACAACCAAGCAGATGGATCCAGGTACGCAAGCTGGTTCAACATTTGAAAATCTCTTAGTATAATTTTTGATTTTGAGGAAATCTGAGCTTTCCAATTAGGAAGATGAATGAGGTTAAAAATGTCCCTTCTCTTCCTCCTTTTCAATGTTATACTGGAAATAACTGTGTTTGCAATAAAACGTGAAAAGGAGGTAAAAGTTATACTGATTTGAAAGGAAGAAATAAAATTACCACTGTTCACAAATTGCATAATAACCTGTAGAAAAACCTGAAAGAACTGAAAAAAATATCTTGGAAATAATTAACAATTATAGCAAGATCATAAAATGTAAGGTCATTCTAAAAAGTAAGTTGACATCCTATATACCAGCTATGACCAAGTGGGATATCGAATTGAAAGTACAAGACCTTTTATGTTAACATAAAAGAAAATGAAATGCATGTAAATCTAATGTGTGTGTGTGTGTGTGACCTAGGAACACAAAATTCTATAACTCTAATGAATGAAAGAGTTAAATAAATGGATATATTTCTTGTTCCTTGTTAGGAAGAATCAATGATCAATATTGTAAAGACGTAATTTATTTTCAAGATGATGCATAGATTCAACATAGTTTCTTTCTTAATCCCAGTGAAGTTTTATAGATGTAGAAAAATAATTTTAAAGTTTATTATAGCAAGAGACACAAATCGCAGATTATCCATATCATACTGAAAAAGAATAAATTTGGAGTAGTATCACTACACTAACTTCAAGCCTCATTATAAAGCTAAATATGGTTTTGTTTTGGCAAAAGGACAGATAAATATATCTGAGGGATGGAATGAAAAGCTCAGAGCATCCTAAGAACAAAAAGAAAAACCTATGATGATAAAAAGCGAGATGAGTATTTTAAAGGGGTTGGGATGGGGAGAGGTGTAAATGAGAAGAGAATGTTTGTTTTTCTTCAGGATAATGAATATATTTTATATACTACTAAAGTGATTATTAAGTAGCATTATATTTTTCCCCACAGATGCTGAAAGTACAACACCAGAAGTGAATTCTAACGTAAAGTTTGGATATGGATGATTATGACGTATTGATATAAGCTCTGAATTTATCAAGGGAACTACTTTGAAGAGGAATATTGGCAATAGGAGGAAGCTATATTTGCACAAGGACTTGGTGTATATGGAAATCTATGTACTTCATGGCTTTTCCCATTTGATTGATATGTATAGACGTGGCACATAATGTTTACATTGAACTTGAGTATTTTGTGCCCATATATGTAGTGTATAATTACAGACCATTCCTCTGTCCCTTTTTGACCCTCTCACCCTGTTCTTTTCCCCACTAGTTCGCACTATCTCCCTCCCCCACTTAGCTCTATGAAATGACTGTATTCTGCGTTTCTCATAATAGAGAAACCATTTACCCTCTCGCATCTGACTCACTTCACTGAGCATGATGGTCTCAAGTTGAATCCATTTACCTACAAAAGGCTCAAGGCTATCTGTTTTTACAGCCGAGTAGTACTCCATTGTGTACATATACCACAATTTATGTATCCACTGGCAAAGGTCTGTTGATGGGTATTTTGATGTCTTCCACATTTTAGCTATTGCTAGCTGCGCTGCTGTAAACATGGGTGTACATGTATCTCTGCTATATGATGCTTTTAACTCCTCTGGAAAAATTCCCAGAAGAGGTCTCACTGGATTAAAGAGAATATTAATTTTCAACCTTTTGAGGAATTTCCGTACTGTCCTCCATAGTGTTGTACCAGTTTATAATTCCATCAGTAGTGCAAGAAGTGTCTTTTCCCCCACAGTCTCTTCAGCATTGATTGCTGTTCAAATTCTTGATATCCATCATTCTCTCTGGGGTAAGATGGTATCTTAATGATGTTTTGATTTTCATTTCTCTAATGGCCAAGGATGTTGCACATCTTTTCATGTATTTATTGGCCATTTGACCTTCTTCCTCTGGAAATTGCCTATTCATTTCTGTTGCCCATTTTTAATTGGGCGTTGGAATTAGAAGGGTCTGTTTTTCTTCACTTCCTTGTATATTTTGTTAGCCTACTATTTAAGGTATAGTGGTGAATATTTTTTTCCATTTTGTTTGTTTTCTCTTTACTCTGTTGATAATTTCCTCTACCATGTAGAAACTTTTTAATTTGATATAATCCCATTTGCTGATTTTGAGTGCATTTTTTTTTTTTTTGCATTAGGCATCTTAGTAAGAAAGTCCTTGCCTATGCCTATATCTTGTAGATTTTTGCCTAATTTGTGTTCTAGAAGGTTCAGTGTTTCTGTTTCAATATCTAGTTCTTTGATTCACTTTGATTTGACTCTGGTGCATGGTGACAGGTGTGTGACTAGATTAATTCTACTGCATGTGGATATCCAAGTTTTTCAGCACTATTTGCTGAAAAGGCTCTCTTTTTTCCAGTGTATGCATTGGCTACTTTATCAAAGATCAGGTAGTTGAGGGTACTTGAGTTTGTCTCTGCATCCTCCATTCTGTTCAACTGGCCATCCTGTCTTTTTTTATGCCCACGTTATATAGTTTCTATAAGTGTTGCTTTGTAACGTAACGTGATGTCTGAAATCATAATGTCACCTACCTTTGTCTTGTTACTTGGAATTGCTTTAGCTATTCTAGGTTTTCTTTGGTTCCATATGAATTTAAGGATTGTTTTTTCACATTCCATGAAAAAAAAAAAGCTGTTGGTATTTTGAAGGGATTGCATTGAATCTGTATATCAATTTGGGCAGTATAGTCATTTTGAGTATGAATTCTACTTATCCAATAATAGGGGATGTCTTTTCATTTTCTGATGTCTTCTGCAATTTCTTTCTTCAATATAATATAGTTTCCTTTGTAAAGGTCCTTCACTTCCTTGGTTAGATTTACTCCTCGGTATTTCATTTAATTTTTTCTGGGTTGTTGAGAATGGAATTATTCTTCTGAGCTCTTTCTCATTGAGTTCATTGTTAATGTAAAGAAATGCTATTGATTTGTTAGTACTGATTTTGTTGCCTGCCATTTGATTGAATTTATTATTTCTAAGAATTTCGTGGTGGAGTTTTTGGGTCTTCTATGTTGATAAACATGTCATCTGCATAGAAGGGTACTTTGACTTTTTTCTTTTCTGATTCACATTCCCTTTATTTCACTTTCCTGCCTGATTGCTCCGGCAAGGGTTTCAAGGACTCTGATGAATAGGAGTGGTGGAAGTGGGCAGTCTTGGCATGCTCCTGATTTAAGGGGAAAAGCTTTTGGTTTCTCCCTGTTAACTATGATCTTTGCAGTAGTTTTGGCATATCCTTCTATTATTTTGAGTTATAGCCCTTCTATGCCTGTTTTCCTCAGGGTTTTTATCATGAATTGATGCTGGATTTTGACAAAGGCCGTTTCTTCATCGAGTTAAACGAGTGTTTTTGCTTTTGTTAATGTGTTTTGCTTTTTATTTATCGTGTGAAATTGAAACTTCTCTAAAGTAGCCTTTAAAAAGAACTTCTGATTTTATATTAGAAGAATAGTAAGTTACTGTAGGTGCATCAGTTCTGGTTTAAGAACACTCAGAGATTATGGAGGATTTTCGTTTTGACTCTGTGAACTTTTATTTCATTCAAGAGCAATTTTACCGGTTTCAAATTTAAAAATTTATCGAACTACACAGAACTCTTTTAATTTCTTTTTTAACATAAAAAATGTTTGTGATACATCTCAGTGTATCTTTTTATGCATCGTGCCTCTTTTTACACCCAGTGTGTTTCTTCTTTGTTATTATGTGATGAGTTCAAAGCCATGAAGAGAGAGAAAAAAGACAGAGAGTTTTGATAATAATTGGGTTCTGAGTATGTGTGTAATTAGTAAATTCAGAGTCTTTGTATACCTACCTTCCCTTAAAATAAAAACACGTGCCATACCTTTTAATTAGTCAGATTGACCTCAGAGCTTACAGCAAGTGAAATTAGAGCCCAGCTGACGTACACAGTTCCATGTAGGTCATGGATTTTGGTACTGTTTTATGAGAAAGTGCAGTCACTGTATTGAGAAATTTAATAGAGCCTACATTTTCATTCATCATAAATATTTAAATTTTATGATTTAACCTTTGAGTCCTCATTAATACTTTAGCACTATGATTTATTTAAATTGATAATATTTCATTAGATTTTAAAATTTAACATTAATCAAATTAAATCTAAATCATTAAATCCAGTATTATTAAAGAAGGATCATGAATTATCATGGAAGTGATGAAGGGCTACTTCAGAACTATTTTTTTTTGGTGGAAAAGCATCGCTGACTGGCATTCTTAAACGTTCCATATAAACGAGTATGAATTTTTAGAATGCAGAGACCAGATTTGCTTGCTTATATTTACCTGCAAACATTCCAAAGGTTTATCTGTAATAATCTTAAAATTATGCCAATTTTTAATCAGTTATTTTATTTTATTGAACTTCTCTAAGTTTAGATAAAATTTACTATCTATCTATCTATCTATCTATCTATCTATCTATATATACATAAAGATAGAAGATTATCTTTTAAGCAGTTATATGATCCTGATATCTACATCATTTTAATCAGTACATTATTTTGTTTTTCTTTCTGTCTTTCCTTTCTCCTTTATTTATTTATTTATTTATTTATTTATTTATTTATTTATTGAGACAGGGTCTTGTTCTTCACTCTAGGCTGGCCCTGACCTCACTAGGTAGCTTGCCTTGAACTCACGACAATCCTTCTGCCTTAGCCTTCCAAATTCTGAAATTACAGACATGCACCGCTATGCCTGGCTAATTTTTATGTGGTGCTGGGAAATCAAGCCCAGGGACTTGAGCATGCTAAGCAAGCGCTCTTAAATTTGCATTACACCCTCAGCCCTTCTTCCCGTTTTCTTAATACTGTCTAATCTCTGCTTCCGTTACTGCCAGAGTTCTTTTATTCTACAGGCTAAAGAACAAGATGCAATACTATGGCTTTCTTCCTAACTTACTGTCATTTTCCCACAAGTAAATAAAGTGTTATCAACTTCAATTTCCGAGTTTCAGTTATGATGATTTCTCTTCACGTACTAAAGTATTTTCGTGAATTTCTTTTCTTCTTTAGTCACTGACTTGGCTCCTGGAAACACGATTTCATAGAGCATTTCTTAGGCAGTACTTCCAGAACTGTCATTACAGCACTAGAGAATTGGCATTTCTGTGTCAAGATGTCACTCCTAATAACACTGTGTCTGAGGAAGTGAAACTGGAAGAAACAGCCGGCAGGGTGGGAAGGACAAGCCGCCACATCTGTAAATAACAGTGACTTGTGGGAAGATGGCCTCACCAGCAGGGCTCGCCCCTTCTCCTCCTCCACATTAGGATGGTAGGCACTTGTCAGGGGCGCCCGGCAAGGCCCCGGAAGGGAGTGCTGAGGGAAACTCTCCTGCTCTGGTTTAGATTATAAAGCCAGCCATGAGTGTATTGAAGTCCTCTCCACTGCAGAAAGTATAAAGCAGGTGTTATCGACACATATGCAGAATTCTTATCCTCTCAGGCTGCTGCCTACAAGTCCTCCGTGCCAGAGTTCTGCTTGCTCTGTAATTTCGCCCCCAACTTCTTTCAAGAGACATGGCTAGGCAATGCTAATGGAAGACTTCAGGCCTGCCTTAGTGTGTGACGTATGATCGCACACGTGCGCATAGGCGGTACTCTGAACCAGCTAACCTGCGATCTGCCTCAACCAAGAACAACCGATGACGAAATGAGAAGATGGAATCCAATTGGTTGAAAGAAGAAGAACACGTCATTTCCCTCTGCTTCCCCGGCGCCTGAGACTATATAACCTACTGTATTCTCCCAGTAAACGCCATTTGCTTGAACCGCATTAAGGAGTGCCCGGGTCCGCGTTCCTGGTCCGCCGCCTGCTCACCCCCTCTTCGGTCCCCGTTTACAACACCTTGGTTACTTTTTCATTGCCGGGGAAGAAAAATATATCCAACATCCACAATTTAAGGGAGGAAAGATTGATTTAGCTCACCATTTCAGAAGGTCTCACACAGTCATTCATGGACAGCCACCTACAGTAAAGGCATGCTGGAGATACTGGAGAGCTTCTCAGTGCGCTGCAGACAGAAGCCCAGTGAAGCAGGGGCCAAGAGAGTCAGGAAACTCAGGCAAGGCTAGAGCCTTCCCAGGAAGGAGCTGTAAGGATGTTTCCTTCCTCCTTCCTCCTTGCTTCCTTCCCTTTTTCCTTCCTTCCTTCCTTCCTTCCTTCCTTCCTTCCTTCCTTCCTTCCTTCCTCCCTCCCTCCCTCCCTCCCTTCCTTCCTCCTTCCTCCTTTCTTTCTTTCTTTCTTTTTCTTTCTTTCTTTCTTTCTTTTCCTGTCTTTATTTAGTTCAAACTTCCAATTGGACCCTGCATGCCCACGTGACTGTCCCTCCCTCACTTCCCAAGCCACAAGTCAATAACAAACACGTGAAAGCTCTGCCCTGAGCAACCTCCCCAACCACAAGAAGTTGACACAAGTTTTCCAGCTCAAACTCCCGGCATCTACTGCTTGCACACAGGCTCTAGTTCCCAACAAAACAGTTACACAGCTTTCCCTCTATATGCAAATACATGAAGTTATGGGGGGACAGTCCAGCTATATACCATAGCAAGGCCCGTACTCAGATGAAGATTTAATAACCTAATCTATGATTGGTATTTCCAAAGTCTGAGAAGACTTTCCTTATCTATTGAACCAGAGAACATTTAGTACATTAAGTTTTCCTAAGGTGAAGTTGTTAAAAGGATAGCGTCTGTGCGTCTTGGAATCACATTGTATACGATCTGCAATAGAACTTCACTTGTGTTCACGTAAGAGAACTCAAACTACACGTGGGGAATATTTTAATCATCATTCCCACTATAGACTAAGGAACCACTTCAGTAAAAGTCACTTTTAATTTTTAATTTCAGCTAGCCAAGTGTTGACAACAAAATAGGCCCCTCTATGTTCTCATAAATAAGTGCCCCTTATTTGCAAAAATGTGCCCATGTAAAGTTGATAGTGAAAGGAATTATCTGTGTTGTTCATTTTCATCTTTGGGAGTTACCTATTTGTTCCTCAGGAAAACAATGTCCCATTTGCATCCACTTGTAATCAATTGATCTTTTGAAAAAGTGTCTCTCCGCTTTTTATTTATTTATTTATTTTTACTAGAAGAGATGGCAATATTGGAGTATTTTATAATTTGACTCTTCAGCAGCTGGTAAGCACTGCAATTCATTTGTATTTGGTATCAGATTCGTGATCTGTTAGCACTGCTGTCTGGCCTTTCACACTCTTTCAGCGATAATAACTCAAATATCCAAGTTGAACTCCCCTAAAAAGCAAGATCCTTTCCTAGATAAACAACTTAAAAGTTCAGAATTCTCCCCTACTGTGTCTGAAAGCTAGAACAAACGCAGACTACGTGCCTTCTAGAACTCTCAGATCCATAACAGTCTGTCTAAATTGAACTTCCCAACACGATCTTCCTCAATTCACTTTTGTCTTTGTTTCTTTGTTTGTTTGTTTGCTCCAAGGGGCAGGACTAGGTCCTGAACTAGGTACTAGGGGCTGACCTACATACTAGATACTGACCTAAGAGCATGCACCTTGTAAAAGGGACCTGGCATGCAACTGTCCAATTGTGATTCCACTCATCCTTTAACATCCGCTTTATGATCAACTTTTTCAATAAAGTCTTACATGACTCCTAGTCCATTTGTATGAATTCAAGTTACTCAAGTATGAAAAAAATCCAGTGGGAGATTTAAGTATAGTTAATAAAAAAAATAGAATGAGCCCTTTAAAAGCTATTGTCTACTGGATGAGTATGCAACCAGCAAAATCATGATTGGAAAGACACCTAAAGGACCTAAAGGACATTTTACAATGAATTGGGTCAAAAAGATTTAAGGTAGACATAAGAAGGAAATATAGTGTAAGCTGGTTTATTGTCTTAAGTATTACATCGGCTGTCAAGTCAGAGAGGGATTAATTGATCTTGAATAGCCCCAACTACTAGACTGGGAAACATTTAGCACATATTTTCACAAAAAAATGTAAAAATGCTATTTGTAATTGTCAGAACTGTCTGAAAATAATTTTAAGGGTTTTTATGAAAAAGCAAATTTCCTTTTGAAACTTCCTTTGGAAGTTTCCTCGTAGCAGGTGGGTTGAAATAGTTTAGCATGAGTTGGTGAATGTGATTCACACATCAAAAATCAGTTAAAACATGCATGCTTTAAGAACCTAATCATTTCCTCCTTAGGAGATCTTTGCTTTTTCTTACTTTGGGATACAGGACAATGTGGATACATTGGGAATGAAACCCAAATTAGTGAAGTAGTAATATGGAAAACAAAAATGGAAATGGGTTGAGTAGGTGACCCCTAAAAGCTAAGCAAAAGGGTAAACTGTGTCTTCAAGAACAGTGCCGTGTGAGGGTACCTGGACCAAGGAGCCCCCACTCAGGAGAGTTTGGTCACCAGACAGCCTTCCTCTGACCTTTCTAGAGTTCACACTTTTAATGGTGGTTTGGGGTTGGCTTAGCTTGGCTGTTATTTTTTTCCTCTGAGACAGCTTTTTCCTCTTTAGTTAGGAAGGCAGAGCTCTGATTCTGTCGTAGAGAAAAAGCTATTAAAAGGAAATTGTGGTATATAAAATGGAGACACTTTTTTGATCATATTTCAAAGGATTTGAAGGGGAGGACAAGAAATCAATAAATGCATGGATTCTTTTACACTTTAAAAAGACAATCCTGTCCTTTCTAAAGTCTGTTTCTGGGTGATCCTGCTGTGAAATCAGCCCATAACACCAAGATTTAATGGAAATTTACGTGGTAGAGGGATAAAAATAGTAAACAGCATAGAGAGGAGTTCAGTTGTATGTCTTCCCTTCTAACATTTTGGTAAAGGATAATACCTGCAATTGGGACAAAGTAATTTTTAACCTATTAGGTTAATTAACTAATTAGCTAAAGAAAATGGGCCTTCACTTTCTATTCTGAAGTATAGAGGAAATTCTTCGTATTTATCACAAGAGCATTTTCCAGATTCAAAAGACCTGTGACACAAGAACTTATTTCTTACGAATGCTCTTGCTAACAAAATCAAAAAAGAAAGCATTGTTACATGGAATAACTTAGCAGAGAGAAATATCATAGTAGCAATAAAGTCTCTGGTGCTTTGTTAAGGTCAATCTCCATCTTAGAATCTTGACGTTTAATCTAAAAATAAAACAAAACAAAATATCTTGAAAATACTGTCCTTGATTTGAGTGGATTTTCTAATCTAATCTCTCTTTTCTAAACTAATCTCTCTTTCTTCAGTGTGCAGAAGTGGGAAATCTGCCTGCTATCATTACCATATAAATTAGAAAATTGTCTTAATTTATCTAAATCATTTAATTGTTGCTGGTAGAATTAGACCCTAATCTCTTCCCCCCCCCCACACACACATTATCTCTCTATCTTCTTCTCTGTTATTCATATTTATATTACAAATGCACATAGAGAATTGCAGGTTCAAGTCCAGATGTGGCAATATAGTAATTTGGAGATAAAAAAATAAATACAAAACAAAAAGTGTGGTGAATGGAAGTCATAGCAAAGGCCCTGGGCTCATTCCCCAGTACAAAACAAACCAATATAAAAATAGAGAGAGTTCCCGTGTCCACTTTACTCAATTTCCCTTGCTTTTTAAGTAGTGTCCTGCAGAATCACAGTAGAGTCGCTAGGATGCTGACCCTGTGATAGCCAAAACACAGAAGATTTTTCTTATCCTGACAATATCTAGGTTGTTATGATTCTAAGCATTCCTTAACCTATGAAAACTGTTAATCAATTCTCCATTTCTATATCATTGCCACTTTGAGCACGGGTATAAAAGCTATCACATAGTATCTAAATCTGATCATGTTAACCATAAAAATAGTTTAATTTGGTTAGAAAATATAGACTTGTCTCTTCACAGTTGTGGAACTGGGGACATCTAAGGACAAAGAACTGGCTCATTTAATTTCTCATGAGAATTCATGGCCTGGCTTGTGAACAGTTCACCTTACTGTGTTCTCACGTGCCTCGGAGAAAGAATGAGCAGATTGTCTCTTGTGTCTTTTCATACAGGCATTAATTTTGTCAAGAGAACTCAGTACTCACAATGACATTTTGCTCTGATCACCAAGCCCGTCTCCAGAGACAGTCATATTGAGGGTTAGGGTATCAACATATGAATCTTGAATGTGAGGCGGGAAGGACGCTAGCACTCACGTTGGCATTCCGCGCTCACCATGTGCTCTGGCTCTTCCAAGAGAAGTGTTCTCTGTTATGGACATCCCATCATTTGTTTAACTATTTGCCTGTTGAAGAACATTGGCCAAACATGCTGGATTAAAAACAGCCACTTTCACAAGAGGAAACTGGGCACACACATGCAGAAGAATGAATACAGAACCACATTTCTACCCATCTTTCAACATTATTTGTCGTTTTGAAAATAAAAAAAGTTTCAAACATCTGGATGTTAAAACAGAAACATTAAATATAGGTAAAACCCTTGCAGATGTGGACACAAACAAGGAAGGACTTTTTTCAAGAGATAAAATAAAAAATCAACAAAGGAGATTATATTAAATCAAAAAATTTTGGCAAGCAAAGGAAACAATCAACAAAGTGAAGACAAAGCTAGGTAAACTGCCAGTTTTTAATTGTTTTCCTGGCATACAAGTATCTAGTTACATCAATCACTGAAAAAAATTGATTCTCAAAGTAAAAACAAAACCTGACAATTAAAAGGAATAAACACTTTTCAGAACAAGAAACGCAGATAACAAATAACTACATAAAATGCTTGTTATCTTCTTCCATTAGAGAAATTCAGAGTAAAAAGATTTTCGTCTTATTCAATAAGATTGGCTATTATTAAGAACTCAGGAAACAATAAATGCAGGGTAGGCTGTGAGGAAACAGAAGCTCTCCTGTGCTGCAAACACTGGAAATCAGTGTAGCAATTCTGCCAAAAGCTGGAAATGAAAATTCCATTTGATCCAGCTGTTCCTCTTCTGGGTGTAAGACATCAAACAGCCTCATGTTTATAGAGGCTCAACATGTGATAGTTACATCAGGAACAGATGAATGGAAAAAGAAAACGTGGTCTATATGCACAATATAGTACTACCCTGAAATAAAGAAAGGTAAGTTAGAGTCATTTATAGAAAAATGGATACATCTTGATGCCATGATGATCAGCAAAAAAAAGTCATCAGAAAAGCTTAACTATCATTTGGTTTCTCTAGTATGAGAAATTGAAAGCGTAAGTAAGTAAAAGACCAAAAGAAAGGAGTGATAGTGGGAAACAGGGAGAGAGATTTTGTGGACAGGGGAAGGGTATATGAGGGGAAAGAGAAGAATGACTGGGAACAGGAAAGGGAAGTAAAAAGTGTATGATAGAGTAGATTCATGCATCAGTCACTCAAGTTTAGTGCAGTTAACATGCGTCACAATTACATACTAGTAATGTCATATCAATGTCTCTCAATGTCATATCAAAAGTTTCTGGTCCATTATCTTAACTCTTTAACAGGCAGGAACCCTATCAAACACCAACCACACTACCGGTACTGTTAATCCAGTTGAAAGCTTAGGAAATTCACAAGTTATGATTTCTATTTACAGAATGACTAAAAAAAAAAAAAAAACACTAACCTATACACCTGCATGTCACAAGTACACGGTCGCTGGTTCCTGTGGTGTGTCTCCCTTTGCAAGGTCATTGGGGCACCACGAGCTACCTGACTTCTCAGTCACTGAAATCAATGTCTGTAGAAACTCAATAGATACAGAATGGGTAACATATTGTGCTCAGGACAGAACGGTTATAAGGAACAAAATACTAATTTTTATGGCAGACATCTGAGGTGATATTTAGTGGGAAAAATGTCTTTTGCTTCTTAGAATGGCAAGTGAATGTCATCACAGTATTAATATCTTTCAGAGTTGCTCCCTTTTTAAAGTCACATCTTTTTAAAAATCCTCAAGAAAAGGGTAAATTGAAACTATTTTGGGGGTGAAAATATATTAATTTTCTAGGCTGAATATCTAGCTGCTATCTGTATAATTACTGGTTTGATTTAATCTCAGTATACAGGAAATTCTTTAAAGTAGTTTTTTTATGTTAAATTGTGACAGCTGCTTGGATTTTGACAGACATTCAGTGAAGTGTTTCCGATGCAATGTGACAGTCCCAGCCACGACATTAATTGCATCTTTTGTTGGAAAATGCCACATGTAACATTTCAAACACAATCCAAGCACCAGGATGACTATTCATTTATTTCACTTTGCTATAGAAATCTAAAATATTAGCCTTCCTTTTGTCTTTCTTAGTTTCATAATTGACTGTTTCTACTATGTGCACTGATGACATTAACCAGCAGTTAACCAGACAGACCAATAAAGTATGTCTGTTTCAGCAATTCATTAAAATCAATTAATTTAAAGACAAGATGTTATAGGTGTAGATTTTTAAAAGAAGTTTAAATATAAAATTGTTTCGTGAAACAACATGTCTATATAATTTTCCTTAAAAAATTGTAAGACAGGAAACTAAAATGACTTTTGAAAACATTAATATGATATGTACACAATAATTCAAATTAAGCATTTCAGCTGGAACTAAAGTATCTTGGATTGACAGGAAAATTTTTCTTAGTGTAAGTTGCAGAAGTGTTATGGCTAGTTCATTCCTCTACATTAACTTACATTTTTATTTAATTAAGTATTGATTTAATAAATACCACATTATTTGTTCAGTCCAGGCATGATGATGAGATGTCTTCATGAAAATTGCATTATGTTCAAATTTTTCTTTAAAATAATCTATAGTTGCATATAATTGACACACCCATTTTTTTTTTTTCTGGCACCTGCAGTTAGTTTTACTTTTGGGCCTTTAAAAACCCAATATCTAGAATCACAAAGTTCAATTTTTTTGTAAGTACTATTATGATTGTTACCATAATTTCATTTGTCACTGTTTCAATTTATGCTTGTTACATATGCTTATTGTTGGGGATTACTTTTATATTCATAACTATATTTACAACACCGCAATCCCAATTGAGACAGGATTCCTCTCTGTAAACCAGGCCGGTCCTGAAATCACTATGTAGCCCTTGCTAGCCTTAGATTCATGGCAATCCTCCTGTCTCAGCCTTCTCAGTGCTGGGATTACAGGTGTGATCTACCACACCTGGCATTATGCTGGGGAACGGAACTCGGAGCCTTGAGCCTGATAGGCAAATTCTTTAACTACTATGTCACTCCTCCAGCCTCCCATAATCTTAATATTAAGAAATTAAAATATTGAATTCTTGATGTAGACTATTCTCACTGGAGGAAGTGAAACCTCAGAGTTGTTTTTATTTGTATTTCTCTAACGGCCAATGATGAACATTTTTTCACATGCTTGTTGGTCTTTTGTATTTCTCCTGAAGTTTCATTTCAGCTGCCGACTTCTTGATGGAGTTGTTTATCTTAAGGGGTTTTGTGTTTTTCAGTTCGTTGCTTATTCCGGATATCAAACGTTTGTCTGAAGCGCTACTGGTGAACAACTTGTCCCACCCTGTGTATTGTCTCTTCACCTTGATAATTGTTTCTTTTGTTGAGCAAAAGCTTTTTAATTTCATATAGCCACATTTGTTGATTCTTGCTGAGATTTCTTGTGCCACTGGTGATCTGTTTGGAAAATCCTTTCCTGTTCTGATATCTTCCTGGGTTTTACCTATTTTGTCTTCCAGTAAGCTCAGTGTTTCTGTTTTGAAGTCCAGTTCTCTGATCCATTTTGCTTTGAGTTTTGTGTGTGGAGACAGATACGGGTCTAGTTTCATTCTCCTGCTTGCGGAGATCCAGTTTTCCCAGCACCATTTGTTGAAGCTGCTGTCTTTTCTCAGGTAGATTGTTTTGGGCCTTTGTCAAAGAGCGGTTAGCTAAGAGTGCTTGGGTTTATTTCAGTCTCCTCAATTCTGTTCCACGGGTCCTCTTGTCTGTTTTTTTGCCAGTACCATGTAGATCTAATCACTGTTGCTTTCTAGTATTTTCTGAAGTCTGGAATTGTGATTCCTCCAGCTTTGCCCTTCTTACTCAGAACTGCTTTAGAGATTCAGGGTCTTTTCTGGTTCCATATGAATTCTAAGTTTTTTGTTTTTTGAAGTTCTGTGAGGAAAGAATATAGTTGGTATTTTGATTGGTATTGCTTTGAATCTGTACCGTAGCTTTGGGATTAAGGCCATTTTGACAATATTAGTCCTTCCTATCCAGGAACATAGGATATCTTTCTATTTTCTAACGTCCTTTTCAATCTCTTCCATGTACATTAAAAAAAAAGTAAACACGAAAGGGAACTACATATTTTAGTCTGGCCACAGAAATCCCTTTTGCCAAAGCAATAATTCTCTTTTTGGTTTGCTATTTTATGATAGCTCTTATAATTTTCATATTGACCATGTCATTGCTTTTGCTAGACTTATGTTTACACTGTTGTATTTTTGAAAAATTTGTTGCCAGAAACTGGTGCCATCTAATATCCTTAAAAGAGTTAGTCAAAATATAACCATCCAATTATTATTACTTATGCTAATATCGGAGAAAGAGGCACTTTGAGGTAATAAGAGTGTATTGACTATCAGATGTTAAGATACAGAGGACATTAAATGTCCTATATTTTGTAGTCTGTAAGTGAAGACAAATGCCAAAGACTAAAAATTATATATTTATAATATGCAATATGTAATTTATGCACAAGTTCATATCTTATGTAATTCTGTATCACTACTGAATCAGATAATTTATTGTTTATATGATTATATAATGTGCTATCAGGATTGCTTTGGATGAAATGGGACATCATTTAAACCCTGATTCATTATTTAAATGTAAGTGATCTTCCGGGTTTTGGTACCATCTCTCTTGCATTTTCTCTTTATACTAATCACAAGAAAATTTATCTATTAGAATTTTTAACTATTTTAATGACTCTCAAATTCACACTTCTGTCCTATACACAATTTCAAGAGTTTGTTTTATATGTTTGTATTCTATTTATCATATCATTGATATTTAATTCATTTGCCCCTCAAAATGTTTTAATTTCTGTTATCCAAATTGTTTGTTCTCTTAATTTGCTCTTTTAAAATAATATTAACTTTACCTGTAAGTTACCAAAGTGTGCATTTTTAATTATTTTCTCATACTGGTGTCCTTTACTGCATTCTTATAATGACTTTTTTCTACTACAGGTACATTGTTTCCTGATAACTACATGCACATATTTCCTCTTACAATAGCATTTCAGCACAGCTTTTCAAAGTTTTCAGCAGAAATCATGCTCCTTTTCCTTTAGTATCAATTACCAGAATCTTAATTTCATGGTGACACATACATATAACAATCTGGGAGGGTGACAGAGCAAACCACCGGGTTGACTTCAGCTGGGGCAACTTAGCAGCTTAGTGAAACACTGTCTGAAAAACAAAATATAACATAATGTGCAAAGGGCTGGGATGTCGCTCCGTGTGAAGCTCAGTTACCAGTACTGAAACAAACAGCGGCACCCCACCTCATCACCCTGCAAACTATTCAAAGCAGGCCAGATACACACTGGAATCTGATTTTTGTTTTCTGTTCCTGGTCTACTCATTTTACTTCTTAACTCTTCTCCTCATGTAAAATGGAGGAATATTCAACATGCGTAGTCCGAATCGGCTTAGAAAAACAGTGTCACAAATAGAACACACCACCTTCCACCTTCTTCTTAGCTGGGCTGTGAGTGATTGGACTCATACACCTGCTTTTATTTCTAGAGTCCCCTTGTGTCACTCTTTCTAATGCTCACTATATTCCAGAAACAAATTCTTTGGTAACCAAAAGCACATCGTTTACAACTTACTTTTATGTGGCAGACTAAGTAATAGGGCCAAAATTTGAAAGGTAGAAAGAGAGCTGTATGGAGAATAATTACTACCGTCCACCTAACTTTACACTTTTTAAACCTAAAGCGTCCTTATCACTAGCAAAGGTGTGCATCTCTTTCTTATCATAAAAGCTTACATTCATCTGAGTTGTTTTTTTTTTTTTACTTAATTCATACTTTTTTCAGAAATATATGGATGTGAATACACAACTTCAGACATCTGATAATTCAAGTTGAAAATAATGCAATTATATACAGATGCTATGATATTCTGAGTGAATTGAGTTGTGTTTTTTGAAAAAAGACAAGACTTTTCACAATTTTATAGACCTTAAAAATGTTACCTTGACTTTTCTCAAACTTTGTTGTCTTTATAATAGTTTCTTTACCCAAGACATTTTTTCCAGGTACAACTCTTTCTTTCTCTCCTTCCTTCCTTCCTTCCTTCCTTCCTTCCTTCCTTCCTTCCTTCCTTCCTTTCTCTCTGTCTCTTTCTTTCTTTCTTTCTTTCTTTCTTTCTTTCTTTCTTTCTTTCGACATCATTTCACTCTCTAGTCAAGGCCAGTCCTGAACTCACTCTGTGCTCCCAGCTGGCCTTGAACTCGCAGCAGTTTCCTGCTTCAGCCTTCTGAGTGTTGAGATTACACTCCTGGTTTTACTTTTGATCTGATTCATCAGCACTGGGGTGCAAGTCTTAGCGAATATAATGACAGGCACATGTGCATTTGTGTGACGCGAAAACGTGAGCAAGGAGGGACACGTTGTTGCAGTGTAGGTGAGAGTCTCGGAGAATACAAATGGCTGTCTTTGCTGATAAAATTTATAGGTGCCTTAATCTGGTTCCCAAAAGGCAGGACCGGTACCAACCGGTAGGCTCTTAGAAACTGTGATACGCAGCAGGAGATGCGTGGTGAGCGAGACAGAGAGCTCTGTCTCCAGTTATAGCCTCTCCTTAATCGTTCTATTACTGCCGGAGCTCTACCTCTTCCAGATAACTAGTGGTATTCGTGATCGTGTGAGTTCAAATCCTATTGTGAACTGGGCATGGGAAGGCTCTAAGTTGTGCATTCAGTCATGAGAACCTCACGCCTGATCGCCTAAGGCATGAGGTTCAGAAGCAGTGAAGCTACGACCAAAGAGAAGCTACAAATACGGGTTTACATTTGCAGAGCGGCTTGGGTGCATGGAGACCGCAGTCATAAATCAGTTGTTTCCAGCTCATTTGAAAACCCAATCAGCGAGTTGTAAATTAAAGTGCAACTGGTGTCAAGCTTTGTAGTGGCAAGTGACATGATAGACTTCCATTGCATGGATGCATCTGGTCGCAGGCTGTAAGTCAGAATCAGACACTCATTTTAATCCACCCACTGTTTACCCTGCCACCTCTGTCCAACCTTTAACTCACACTGCACCCTTGTCTCGGTCCCCGAATGCTCACAAGTTAACCTTAGCCAAAATGAGAAAAAAAAAGTTACTGAAGACTTTCTTTAAAAAAAAGAAACAATGTGATAAAATAGCAGGAAATGCAAAGACTGTCAACTGTCAACCAAAAAGGAAAACTGAAATGAAAAACCAAGCGTCCCGCTGTGAGTACAGGCTCATTGCAACCGGAGCGTCACATTCTCCAAGCCCTTTCTGTAAGTAGGTGGTGGCTGGCTATCCAAAGTTGCCGTGAAATAAATCCTCAAAGCTGCGTTTCCACGTGGAGATCAAGCACCCTACATGAGACAACAGACCTTTGGAGTTTTTCAAAAGAAAAAGAAAAGGTGAACATAAAAAAAACAGAGGCCATTGTGGAGGCCACTACTTCATCCAACGTGTCTGCCCTGAGAGCATCCTTCCTCGTGGCTAATTGCAGCGCTCAAGCTAAGAAAGCCTGTGCTGTTGGTATAGAGTTGATCATGCCTTCTGTTAAAAACTTTTATCATAAACTTTTAGGAAGCTGCGGTTCAAAGACCGCATGCATTCCTATTTCAGCTAGTACCATAATGAGGCAAATCGAAGAAATAGAGAACATTGAGGCACAGTTGTTAGGGTAACCATGGTGCATGACTGAGGTTGACTAGCCTACTTGTGTAGACAATAGGCCACCATGCTTGTTTCTGTATGACACATTTTCCTGAAGGTGTGCATGAGAATATGTTATGTGCAGTTTTCTTGACAACAAATATCAGAGCTGCAGAACTACTCAGGTCTTTGAATGATTATAAATCAGAAAAGCACGATTGGCTGTTTTGTGCAGTATCCATGCGTGAACCAAGAGATTGAATGACTGGATGTTTTTCTGGGCGAAGGCTGAACTCAAAATGGTTGCTTCTGAATGTGAGTCTATGTTCTCTTCATGGGTCCCCAGTCACAGGCTGCGGACAGGTACCGCGCTGTGTCCCTGATATGACAGGTGCAACTTTGCTCCCTACCCCCTCCTGATGCTGCTGTCTTCCAACAGCACGCTACATAACAAGTGTCCTCCCACCGCAAGCCCAGTACTTGGGAGAGTGGTCTTCACCTAAACTGGGCCCTGCTGTCTAAAAGGTTGAAGACCTATGGCATCCAGACAGAAATGCTGGCTAGCTGAAGAATTTTATCTCATCTTTTATGTTACAGGATGTGACTAAAATTATCAGTCATTTGAAGCGTGTACCCTTAAGTCACATCTGTGCATTTCATTATATTCGTAACAAGTGGAAGTTCACTCGGTGACACAGGATGAATCCTAAAACTTGCTTTGTGACGTATTTAACCTCTCAAACAACTCAATATATCACTCCAGGAGTTTGAGCATTGCTTTCTCGCCAGTCAGCCCCAAAGTGGGGAGAAATAGGTCCAGGACCCCTTATGAGAAAGCCAAGTGAACTGATGCTGTCCCTGCTAGTGGCAGATCAACTGCTTGAGATTGCGAATGACCTTAAAAGTATAGTTGTAAGAACTTCAAATCTCTGTACTCCCTGGATTACCGTCAAGGCAGGCTATCCTCAGACTGTCACAAAAATCCCTGAAAGCTTCCAATGCCGACATACTATCTTTGTGAATCACAGTTTTCTGCAGTGACAGCAACAGCTCATTATGTGGGAGTCAGCTGGACCCAAGCAACAGTCCCATCGGCCATCTTATTGTAGGAGAACAGACTCAGCACCCTCACTGATTGAAGATGAGTTGTATAAATATTTCATAATTGTACGTTGCAAAGCAGTAATAATAGAGATAGAATATACAATAAATGCACTGCACTTAAGTCATTCTGCAGTCCTCCTCACCAAACGTCATCGTGTCCATCGAAAATTATCTTCCATCAAACTAGTCCTGGCACTAAAGGTTTGACATATGTACTTTAACCCTATTTTTTTATTTCTTCTTTCTCAAGAAGAAAGGCGCTTAGGACATCTTCCAGGGAGTGGTGATAGAATCAAGGGACGATCAATTACAGTTAAACTGAAAGACTGAGTGAAATTTTTTTTGTAATTCACAGATATCCAATTTGATGGCCATCTTTTTATTACCCTTAATTATTTTAATGCTATAAAAATTTAAAAGAAGGTTTAGTCCATATATATCTTAACTATATTATATGTTTTATGTGATTTAGGACAATTTTTAACTAAAAAAAGGTGGGCCACAATGGACACGCCTGAATGAAAGATAAATGGAGCGTTAGAAAATTTTTTGTTTCATTTTTTAATGTTGTTTATCTATTATTTTACTTTATTTGCTGTCAGGTCTTGCAAGTAATCCATGTGGCTTAGAGAATTTCTTTGCGCCTTTTTTTCTATAGGAAATAAACATTGATATTGAAGGCCTGGATAGTTGAGCTCTTTATATTATTATAGGTCCTACAGAGCAAGACCTTTTGTTCACGGATACATGTGTTGTTATATCATAGTATAATATTATTTTTAAATATTTAAAAATAATTGAGCATATCTCTTACGATAATATCAACAATCGATATTTGCCAGATTTTGTAACATAAGTTGTCAGATGACCGTTTGTATATTAAAGAGCAACTGCCAGTTTTAAGCTGATGTTAAATTAGAAATGTCAAAGGAGAAATAAGTTTAAAGCCCATTTTATATAATCTTTAAATGCCTCAGAAAGATGTGTCATTGTTTTTTTTACAAAGTCTTTCTGCTGGATCAATTAGTTTAACTTCAAAAATTTCTAAGTTATTTATTCATTTTCATAATTAAAATACTGAAAATTTTACAGGAAGCTGTCTGCTTTTTACACTAATCTTAGTTGTGTTTGTGGATGGTTTTGGGACAAGGATTAAATTTGCATGAAATCATCACATTTCCCTAGATATCACCATGAAATTGGTACTTCCCCTTGCAAATTTCCATGAAATTACAAAAATTATTGCGTCTTTGTCTATGGATGCTTGCTTGAAAATATAAACAAAATTGAGTCACCCTTCTTGTAGCTCAGATTTCATTATAGCTAATTATTTATGGATGTGTTATTTAAGCAATAGGAGTAAATGTATGTATATTTTATATAAAATTTTAAAATAGGTTAATGTAATTGCCTAGAGTCAATGATCAAAAAATTCTAATTTCTGTTTATTTCTAATGAGTGACCAACTGTAGCATAGGTAAAGTGTCAATTTTTCCAGTTTCAAGACTGATTATAATTTCTGTAACCAAATATTTCATGTACTAATATCAATTATCATCAAGATTAGCTAAATTGTTATTTAATATAAAAAGATTTGTTTTTAAAGCCTTTATGAGAATGGGCTTTCAAATATGACTTAAATTAGATGTTTTTTTATCAAACTCACATACATACACATGTACAACTTATTTTAAAACATATTTCTAATAATATTAAATATAACATTAGAAAATTTCCAATGTAATATTTTTCTTTATTTTTGAGGTTATATATTCACACACTTTTTAGGCAGGGCAGAAACAAAACAAAAGAAGCTTATGCTTGTGACCTTAGCATTCTGGAGGCTGAGTTATTTCAATTGTTCAAGTGAGATAATGTATTTTATTAATATGCATTTTTTTCTTATTAGGCAAAATATAAACAGAAGAAAGAACTACTATGATGTTATTTATCTCGTCTATTTACAATTACCTGACTATTTCACATAGAAACACAATGTCAACTCAATCAAGTTGACCTGGTCAAGTGTAAGAAAAATAATGATGAAAACTGCTTTTAGCTCTTTTATCTTATTTTACTTTTTTGTAAAAATTTCAAGTTTTAAACCTGAAGTCAAAAGATACATCTTTAACTGTGTTGAAGTATATTCAATTTATTTTTTGTTGTGGAATAAAATGGAATGTGTGTTTTGAAGTCACTCAGATACCAGATGATTTGTTTATTCTGTAAATTATTCAACAGACACTAATTTGTTGCCAACTATAATAACACGATGATATTCATAGAGTGCCAACTCTATGTCAGGAAATACTCCAAGCATTTTTACCTATATTGACTTAGCTTAATCCCAAAGTAGAAACTAATATTATTTCTGTCTTATAGTTGAGTAGCACAAAGCATGGGGGTGGGGGGGCTGGCAACCTGTTGATTGTACATAGCTGAATGCGAACTTGGACCCCGTTAGTGCAGATGTGCAACTCATACTGCTCTTGAGTTCTAGCTAAGCTCTCTGTCTCCCTGGTGGGCTGGGCTATGTCAGCCTATGTCTCTAGGTTCTTGGCATATAGCTATAAACAAGCTGGAAGAGAGTATCATGTACTGGAGTTATAGAAAAGAAGAAACTAAGTATTATAATTTTAATTATCGATATGTACTCTAAGAATAAAGCAAAGCTGATGAATGGAGAAAAACAACCTGTGTCGAGGTTGGACAACCAGGTTAGGACGATTCCTGGAAATCAATGAAAAATTTTTCCAAAAGAAAAGAAAGTGAAACCAACCCACGTTATATATAGCAATGACTTTTGGACACAATTTTTTGTTAACATTAAAAAGACTTTTTTAGTGATATATACGTGCATACAGTTCTTAAGTTCAATGCAGCCACTGTGTATCACACATGCACACACACACATGCCCCCCCCCATGGATTCATATACTAATATAAATGGGGAAACAGTGTTGTTTCACTGAGTGTATGTATAAAATTTCCAGTACACAAAATCCTGGTTAAGACAAACATTTCTCTATTTCTTCAGTTTGGGAGCTTTGATATTCTCTGTAAGTATTTCTCTAAAAAGAACAACCAGAGTGAATAAAAACAGCATCAGAGTCATCAGTTTTCCTCTATGATTTTCTTGAAGATATAGATGACTTGATACTTTTCCAAATTCTTTCAAAAACGGAATTAAGACAAGTTTTGTAAAGCCAAGCATGGGATTTGTCTTCTCACATTAGACACACAAGTGCTTCCATAAAAGTCTAACCAAGGAAGTCTTGGTAGCTCTTCGGTACATCATGACCAGGTAGGTTTGGAAATCGTAGTAACTTGTGAGGTCATGTGATCCAGGATCTCTCTACTTTTGTGTCTCTGGTGGACCTTTGCTTTTGATATTGCACAGCATACAAAGGATCTGCAAGGATCCCCCCAAATAACTACCCAACTCTTTTTTTTAAGCTAGAAAGGACACAGATCAAGTTCTCTCACTCCCCAAATTCCTATGCGATGAGCCCATTTCCATATGTCCTTCCTACTTTGTGCATGCTTTTTCACAGCAGTGGCCTAAGGCTGGTTTCTCCTTGTCTGCTTTCTCCATAATGAAATTCATGAAAGGCATACTTCAGTTATTGGAACCGTATCCTCAGAATGTATAAACGTTTTCTATCTAGATTTATAATGATAACAATATCCAATATTCATTGAATGTTTCTCTGAAAATGTCCAATGAAGAAAATTATGTACCAAAATACTGATCTATTTATCAGCTATCTCTCATCTATTTTCCTCATATTTGTGTAACCACACACACACACACACACACACACACACACACAGACACACACACACACATCTGTATCTGTGTCCGTGTGTAGGTGGATAATCACCTCATATAAATCCTGTCAATCAGTGAGAAATACACCATTATATCTGTCTTGCTCCTACAACAGAGGAAATTAAGCTTCAGCAAAGTGAAGTAAATTGTCCAAGGCAGCTCGGAACTTGGAAAGTGGCGTTTTCAAGATCCAAGTGCGGCCCTTTAACCACCAAGCCTACACTTAAATAGCTGATGTTTAATTGCCTAGCAGAAGGTAGACCTTCCACAGATATTGTTGAAAGCCGATTAAAATAAAATCGAGGAAATACACCTATGAAGCACAGTGGCGACATATGCTTAGCTATAAAAAAAATCAGTAAAAATAATAGACGGTCTATGTTTTAGTATACACTTGAGGTAGGCAGAGTGAACTTCACAGAACAGATACATTTGGAAATAAAATGGAAACTAGTATTTTAAAGAAACACCTCGTGTTCGAGGAAACACACGACATCAATATTATCTTTACTTGTGGGGTTTCCTGTTAGGTTTCTGTGCTACTTTTGCAAGTTATTTAACTAGAAATTTGTCAACAAAGTAGCTTATAAATTATTTGTCAGGACACTTGACATGGGTTACATCCTTACATAGTCCAGCTGTGCTTTTGATGTGAACAACCAATGAAACCAGAATGAATTATAATTTCCCCTGACTGTTAAAAGTGAAGCAACCTGAACTTTGCATCATTTGTGAAATTCTCCATTCTTGAATTGTCAGCACTTACTTAAACTTGCAGGAGTTTCAGAAATGAATATTCTTCTTCTGGGCAAAAACTAAAGATTTTGGTAACCATGGATAAATAAGTGTCCTTGAAATTTTCAAGATTTAAAATGATCTGATGAAAAAGATGAAATCTTGTGTGTTTTTTCATAAAATAATATTAAAGCCAAGCTTTCCAAATGATTATCTTTTTTGTAAACTTAAGATCTTTGTACTTCACCTAAATTTACTGATTTTAATTTTAAAAAGACATTACAGAAGTTCTTTAATTCAATTTTTAATTTCTCTGATCATCACTAATGTTTGTTCTGCCTTCCACCTCCCCCTTCTCCATACGCTCCTCCTAATTTGGAATTCAAGTATAGAATAACACTTAAATATTTCAATTAAGAAAACAGTCAAATGATAAAATGAAATAATATTTCAAAAAGAATATCATTTGGGGGCAGAGGGAGTCTTTTAGTGTTTAAGTGCTCTGCAACAGATAAGAAACATTTTAACAGGTTTTGTGGGTTGACACATTATTAAGACATAAAATTTTAATATTCCCACAGCTTTCCAGTCCCAATTTACTGAAAGATCATTTGAAATATAAAAATGACCTCTGTGGTGTTGAAATGGAAATTTCCAACAAAGTAAAAGCTTCCAATAGTCCAAGTACTGTATCTTTTCTGTTTTGTTTTGTTTTTAGCACCAGGAATTGAGTGCAGGACTTCATACTGGGGTACATACTCAGATCATTTTTTAATTTGATTGTGAGACAGGGACTGTCTCAGTCACTAAATTCCTGGCTGGGTTCAAACTACTCTCCTATCTCTGCTCCCCAAAGTGCTGGGATTAAAGGTCTGCACCACCAGGTCCAACTACATTTTGGTTTCTAATACTAGTTTCCACTAAATTACCTCTTGCACAGATGGCTAATTTTAGAAAGCAAGTAGGAGACATCTAAGGCGAGCCTGAACCATCTTGCAGTAGCAAAAATCAAGTTGACCTCACTAAGACAAAACCAAACCTAAAACCAACTGACTACAAAGTCACAACCTAATGCAGTCCTATGTTAAAATGACAAAAATCCTGGAGCCATTCAGCTAGCTGGAGCAACTTCAGGAACAACATAAAGTAAAATATTTTTATTCGCAGCCTTAAAATATCTACGGGTTATGTTGACATAACTAAAAGATTTATTATATAAATAAATGAGGGAGAAGAGTTATGTTTGCGATGTAGAGTGTCTCCAAATAATTTAAGTAGAGAGCCTTCAGGCAGGCTAAGCAAGCATCACTCCTCTCTGGAGTGAGAAATGCATAGTGCTTTAGCCCCAAAGAATACAGTATGGAAAAGGGATAAAAAAGGAACTTTGCAGCCAAGAATTTTGATAAACACTGTCTCAGCCAGGATGTGATAAGTCACTCACAGGATAGACCTTTCACACGATATAAGAATGATACTTTATGTCCATAGACTTTTTCCCAACACCTATTAGCTGAATTTAATCAGAAGAAACATCAGACAAACATGTTCTATGAAACACCCAACTGATATTCTTCAAAACCTTCAAAGGTCTCTGAACAAGGTTAGTCTGTAAAATAACTACTACAGGTAAGGGAAGCCTGAGGAGACACCACAGCTAACCCTAATGTGGTGTCCAGGTGTCTTAGGACTAAAATGTGTCATCAGGTAAAAATTCAGGACGTTTGAGTATAATAGAAACATTCATTGATAACAACATATGATGTTAGTTCACTAATTACAACAGAGGTACCAGATGTTAGTGGAGGATTAACAGGATGTGGGGAATTCACAAACTCTTAGAATAATTTTTTAAAAAAATTACTAAGTCTAAGAATGTTCTAACGTAAATATGGCTGTTTAAAAGCACATATTTGCTTATTCAGGTTAGGTGTTCACCAGAAAATCTTGTAAGTTGGAGCTTTCTTAATTTTTGTCCACAACTGATAAAATTGGGACATAAAAGTATTTATTGTAGTATATTTCATAGCAAGTTTAGTGACTGAGTAAGTCCTGCAACCGAACGTCTACATGCATATTCACACTCAAAGGCCTAACTGCTCATTTGCATATATTGCATTTAGTTTTGATGATTTTTTTCTCTTCCATCCTTCCTTCCTCCCTCCCTCCCTCCCTCCCTTCCTTCCTCCCTCCCTCCCTTTCTTCCGTCAGGATCCCTCTCTGTAGTCCAGGCTGGTTCTGAACTCACCACGTAGCCCACACTGGCCCCAGACTCACGGCACTCTTTCTGCCTCGGCCTCCCATGTGCTGAAGCCACAAGCCTGTATCACCACATTCACTTTATGCGGTGCTGGGGAATCAACCCCAGAGCCTTGTGCTTCCTAAGCAACCGCTGGAGTCACCGAGCCACACGTCCAGCCTGATGATGCAACTTAGATGTGAGGAAAATCTAACTTTAATGTTAGGAATTGCTTATTGAGGCTCCAGACTTAATTAAACTGGTCTAGCTGACTCGGAGTTAGGATTTTTCTGTTTGGATAATTTCCATGAGTCTCTAAGATAATACTTGCTACTTGTCGCATCATAGAAAAAGGGCTAATCTTTACTTACAGGGCTATAAGTAATTGTACTCCCATCTGAAGCTATGGTATTTGGGATATATAGGAGGCACAGTTATGGGGAAGGTACATCATATAATTTTTCCATTTAAAATTATGAATTAGGGGTAACTTAGGATCTCTCAATGTATTGGTATTCCACAAAGCCGAGGCTTCAGCCACTTCTGTGTCTTAAAATTATTTGAGCTCAGCTAGTACTGGCTTGAGGCAAACCGTATGCCCACTGCGTCTGCCTATCGCTTGCACAACAGATCTGGGATTCACTCCGGCTCAAGCTGAGGACTAGGGTTACTCACCGTCCACAGACGGTGGCCAGGGCAGCCAAAGGTCAAGGCACGCTCTTGGCTTCCTGGTTTACCATTTGTTTCCTACCCAAATTTTAACCTGGCCTCTACAGATGGTTTCGTGTTCATAGTAAAAAAGTCAGAGTCACTTTGTTACTGTTTGACCTAATCCTCAGAACTTTATTTTGTATTAAAGAGCATCCCAATTTGCCCACTTTTGCTGACCAGTACACACGGTGCCTTCGTACCTTTTTCTCTAAAAGTAAGGCTATTTTGAAAGATAATAAGTTCAAAATGTCAATGTTGATATCAACTTACTTTCTAGCTGTACAATCTTACCTTCCTTTTTTAATTTTTAATTTCAAAATTTTAACGCTCATATATGTTTGAAATACAAGATAATTATGTTTACTTTGGGAAATTGATAAAATGCATGTTGCATTTTGAAGGCTTTTACTGTTCCCTTCTTCCTCTATCTCTTCTTTTACAAGATACTTTCCATTTCTGAAAATTTTGCACTTCTCTTCGTATTGAAAATACATTGGGAAACTTTTATGTTCAAGGCGTCGATGTCACTTGAGATTCAGCCAATTCTTAACTTTTGATAAATGTTATATGTGTATAACGTAACTTTCCCCAAACCTACAGACTTAATATAGTACAGATAATCTCACAAATTCTGCAGACTATGAGTTTGGACATGGTTTGACTGAGTCCTAGGCCTGATTTCCTCAAAAATGTTATGAACACGTTGGCAAGCTTAGCAGTCTCACCTGAAAGCTTGATCTGTATTAAAAAAAAAAATCTATTGCTTTATCTCTGCTTTATCTTGTGTGTGTGTGTGTGTGTGTGTGTGTGTGTGTGTGTGTGTCGGGGGTTGGGGGGATCATGGGAGTTGAGACCAGAGTTTTCACACTGGGACACGTCTCCAGCTCAGTTTTATTTTTGATTTTGAGACAGAGTCTAATAAAGTCATTAAGAAGCTCAAGCTGGCCTCAAATTTGCCATCCTCCTGCCTCAGCCTCCCCGAATGCTATGATTACAGGCCTATGTCATTGGGCCTGGTGGAAGAGAAACTACTTCTAAGTTGATAAGCTTTCTGGCAATATTTTATATACTTAAGATTGCTCATTGTTCTGGAGATTGCATATATATGTACACATAGTCCTAATATTTCTAAATGATTTCTAAATTTTACAGATATATGAAATTTATGAACATCTACATGCAACACTTAGAAGAACAATGAGAAAATAATTGAAGATAATGAAGCAAGACTTTTATTCATAGCCCATTATTAACTGGATACAGAAAAAAGAACTGTTGAAGAAGAAAATACTAAGCTACTTAGCGTATAAATCTATCTTAAATATTTTGCACAAAGATATTGGATTCTTCATCTACCAGTAAATTGGCAAATGTTAAGTCCTTGATCTATGATGTTGAAATAATTGTAAGGTCATAGCTTCCTTCATGATTACCAACAGAATGGAATTTAATACCAGTTAGACTCTCCCATTTAAACACAGACTCATAATTTAATCAAGTTAACATTTCCAAACATAGTTGGCCACAGAAAATTCTCTTTTTCTTGACTTGCCATAATAATGGTTTGCTACACTAGCAGTGGATTTATTTCAAAACTGATGTCTGACTAATTTTAAGCAGATTAATTTTTGAATTATTATCATGTACTTCTTGTTTTTTTCATAAAATGGAGTGAGTGACTTGTTTATTCTTGGTCCATAATGTGGCCACAGACAATGTACATTGCTCTCTCGTAGTGGAGAATGACGTCATGATGTTGTTGTCCTTCGTACCGTCCTTGGCTATGAAGGTGCTTCATCTAGAAGCAGAGGTATTGGAATTAAATTATGGCAAAAAAGTGTCACGGTAGTAATAACGAGCCAAAGCCTGTAACTCGTCAGCGCTGGCTGCCTGATTCGCCCTGGTGGGCTTGCTCGTCTGTGCCTGAGGGTTAGGCTTAGCATTCGATGGCAGCCCCATTAAACCACACTTCGGAATGTGGACGCTTGGAAATCAGACCCAAAACTCGTGCTTTGTGACAACAGGAAAGTCCTAGCGTTGGAATAAATGCTGGGGACAATATGAAAAACTCCTTAGAAGTGCTTGTGCTCCAAAAATATTAAAAATAAAATTAAAAATTTAAAAAGCAGTCAAAAGAGAAGGCACAAATGTTTCTGCTTGAAAAAAAGAATTTTTGGGGGGAAAAGCCGTTATTAAACTCAGCATGGAAGACAATCTGAACCAAGATCTTCATCAATCAGATTAACTACTTCCCGAGATGAAAACAGACGAGGCACAGTGTGAAGCTGAACTGATATTTATCAAAAGCCATATTAATAACCACGTTCAGCTTTTTCCTGACAGTTTCATCTGAGGTTTCATGTTTAACATTTGAGTATCATATGTTTTTGTCAGGATGAAGCCACCAAGAACATCAATTAATTAATTCTTTTGAAGTAAGTTTCAAAAAGGTAATAAAGTAACCATCCCTAAGGCCACAAACAGTGATGGTAAGCAACATTCTGAAGCTAGACAATTTGTTACTTTGGAAAGAAATTAAAAGCGAAATGTCTTCTTGAGCCCATTGGGAAATGAATTCCCATACATTTTTATAAAATGGCACGTATGCATTTATATGTGTATATTCACAAATGCATATTCAATGTGCATAATTGCGTACTTAGGTCCTAGATATTTACTTGCACACTATGCTACAGTCTAGTAGGAAAGCATAGATTCTTTATTTTGCTTTATCTAAATGGGCTATCAATGGGGCAAAATTAAAATTACAGAAATAATGAGGAGAGGTTGACATTATTGAGATTATCAACCATACTTTCAGTGTTTGAGAAAATTAATTTGGTGGGTTAAAAAATATCTCAGCTCATGAAAATTAACACTTTGACTAAGGCAAGTCCAAGTGTAGAGTGTAGAAGAAATTTTTACCTGTCCCAGGCACATGTTGGCTACACACATTCAGGGACATAGCCTGCCATCTCCATATTACTGTGGTCCAAGCTTATGGTAAAAAAAAATCTGCTTTATGAGTTTTTGTACGAGTCAGAAAACTTTATAAACGTCCAAACAAATGTAGGGCCCACTAGAAAACGGCATGTTTTTTGAGTGAGAACTCACTTTGGAGGAAGAACATTTATGGCGACACCGACACGAGGCACCTTCTCACTCCGGTGCTTGTGAGCGACAACCTCAGCTACTGGGATCCTGGATCACAGCGCTCGATCTCGACCTTCTTGATGCGGTGATATAAGTCCACATATTTTTCTTCACTTTCCTTTTTTTTTTCATTGTCTATTCCTATCCCAAGTCTACTTATACATCTTTTTTCATGTTATTATACCAAAGTTATAGATGACTATGAGGCTTAATTAGTGTATACATAATATGTATCCTTCCAGTACAGCAGCATTGGGAGTTCTTTGTCAGCTAGGAATTCAGAGGTTCTTCAGGTGCTTATTTCTTTACGAAATACTGATGCTAATGCTCCGCTCCGAATGTTTGTAATCTCCACACTTTTAGGCTTAGGTTTAATCCCCAGTCAGATAAAATTACACAGTAGGATTTTTCTTTTTTTTCTTTTCTTTTCTCTTCTTTTCTTTTCACAGGGCCTTTCTCAGTAGTCTAGGCTGATCCGCAACTCACTGTGTAGCCCAGGCTTGCTCGTAACTCACAGTGATCCTATTGCCTCAGCCTTCCGAGTGCTGGGATTATGCGCGTGCGCATATGTTTAGTTTTTATGTGGTGCTGGGGAATCGAACCCAGAGCTCTGAACACGTTCTGCCAGGAGAAGACACAGCATTTGCTCTTTCCATCAAATGAGGATACACACAAGTTACCAACTACGAGAAATGGATTCCCACTAGATGTCCAATCTCCGGGAGCTCGATTATAGATTTCTCAGCCTGTAGTACTTTTAGAAACAAATATCCATTTTTTAAAAATTACCTAATTGAAGATATTTTGCAAAAGCTTTCCCAGTGGCTAAGATGGTCAGCATACAAGTTCAGGTGCAAGAGAATAATGATAATTCAAGGTTGTGAAACAAATGGAGTTAAGCATTAGCCTTCAGATCGCTAAACAATTTGGATCACTAAAAAGATCATTATCAATACTCTATAAGTCAGATGATTTTTTTTGATCCTTTGAAGTAGTCTTGGTAGTGGTAAATATCGCATTGCTTTGTACCTGTAAATATGCAACCACACATGGTATCCAGTTCTCTTCTCCCAACAAATCAAGATAAGGCTTTCTTTTGGAACTCATGAAGGTGTTTTTCTCAGTGAAACGTGGCCTAGGAAGGGACTGAGCTGCCTGCAATGACTCAGTTGACCCTGTTGCAATTATAGAGCCATAGCACCTGGCACGACAATAGGAGCTGAAAGGAACATGAGTCATGGGAACAGACCAGCAGGGTGGAAGAAAAGTGTGTGATGCTCCACTTTCCTCAGGAGTGGGACTTTACTGGACATAGGACTTAAAAAAAAACCTCAACTTATGCTAATTATGTGGGTAATTGATCCCAGCTACCCTTTCCTTTCTCTGCCATCTTCCTCCTCCTCTTTGTAGTGTTTTACTAAATTAACATCTTGAGTTTGAAATATTTACCTGGGATATTTAGGTCATTCTATTCTTTTGATTTACATAATTTTTTAGAATCCCTTTAAATAAAATCCTCTGTTGCTATTTGCCTCATGCACTTACTTTCTTTAAAATATTTTTAATTGTATTGATTTTTATGCATGTATGCTATTTCTTTAACTTTTAAACCATTATGTATTAACTATACATGAATATTAATGCATTTTTAAAGTAAGAGCTATTTATTTAAAATTAATTCAGTCTTCGCTATTTATTAGGCATTATGTATTAATAATGCATAAATGAGGCTCAATTTAGAATTATATCTAAGCCACTTGTATTGGCGTGGTTATTATTCTGCATATGAGGTTTCACATTGTTTCTGATACTTTTCATCATTTGCACTACTTTCCTGTATTTCCTGTTTATATTGATGTCAATTCTTTCATCGACTATTTTGTATTAATTTAAAAGTCAACAAAGTTACAGATTTTCCATGAGTATATGCTTTTTTCTTTCTCAAACATTTACTAATACAGTTTTATAAGTTTGTCCATGTACTACCTTTGTAAACATTATCCAACACAAAGTTCTTGACTTTCCTACTGGGTGGTATTTAATGCCCATTGAGGAATGAAGAGTGTTGAAAAGAAGCTGAAGAAACTTATACAACCTGCTGACAGGGTCAGAGCTGCTCATGAACAGACGAATATTAAAGCTATCTGTTTCATTTCAAACTCATGTACTTAAATCCATTTTGTGCCACCTTCCTATCTGTTAAAAAATTATTCCTCCTGGGCTTTTACTTTTAACTTTGTTAACAGTTTCTTTTTCCGTAAAAAGAAAAAAAAAAGTTGTTTAATATTTATGTAGCCAAATCCATCTATATTTTACTTAAGGGTGTATTCTTTGCAGCTATGGTTGGGAAATGTCTACCTTCTTTAATATTATATAAATAGCACTTGTATGTTCTTGTCGTTTGGCATCCTAAACTTAAAAATTAGACATTCTGTCACAAAGTCGATGAAAGATAAAGTTTCCTGCTTATAAGTATTACACATATTCTCATACACAGAAAATAGTGCTCATAATTTCAGGGAGCTAACAGAAATCACTGAAATGTGTCTAGTGGGGTTAAAAAGGTCATGTTCTAATATTTATTTATTTATTTATTTATTTATTTATTTATTTATTTAGACAGGGCCCCTGCTGTGGTTTGGATTTTGAGTGTCTCCTAAAAGCCTTGTAGTTTTGGAACTGATAGGCAGATCTTGGTTGGAGGGTGCAGATGCTCTGGGTGTGACCTGAAAAGATTGTGTTACCTTGTTGTGACTGGGAAATGTCCTGTGGATAGCTCTCAGGTGTGTGCTGTTGACTTGTGAGTCAGAGGTAAGGGAGGCGCACCCACCCTGGTTGTGGGGAGCCCAACTAGGTAAAGGAAGGAAGGAGAAACACTGTTGCAGTTTCTATGTGGGAAAATTTTGGTCTTTTCCTGAGTCTCCAGACTTCACTTAGCTTCTGTCAGCTGCCGGGTGAGCAGTTCTGTAGCGTCTACCATGTATCTCCATGGTTTGGGGCTGCCCATGGATGGACTGTGAGAGTCCTTCTGAAACTGTGAGCTACATAAATCTTTCATCCCTTAAATTATGGGTGTTGGGTGTCCTATCACGACAATGAATAAGTAACTAAGACGGTCTCGCTCTGCAGCCCAGGCTGACCCCCTGCTCACTATGGAGCCCAGATTGGCCTCAAACTCATGGCAATCCTCATGCTAATCCTCCTGCTGGGTGCTGGGATTACAGGCATGCACAACCATGCCCAGTTTATGTGGTGCTGAGGAATGGGGCTCAGGGCCTTGGGCTTGGTAGGCAAGCACTTTATCCTCCATCCCCTCATGTTCAAATTGTTAAAACATCACTCTTTAATTATTTTGCAGTGTAGTTTATATGAGTGCTGAATTATGTCATCTGAAAAACTCCTAATCTGAGGACCTAGACCTCTCCCTCAGATGGGATGTGGAGGCCTGGATTTTAAGGAAGATTATTAGAGTCAAATGAGGTAAAATGAAGTCATTAGACTTGGCCGGAATCCAGTATGAACTGTGTTTTTCAGTCGATAAGGGGACTGGAATTTAAGACATGCACGAATGAAGACACAAAAACAAGACACCTAAGTCCAATGAAAGAAGCTTCAGGAAAAGTAACTGCCCCAGTATCGTAAGTCTTGGACTTCAAACCTTCACACTAATGTGAAAGTGAATTTCCATTATTTACACTACCTGGTGTGCAGTTCATTACTACGGCAGACTTGGAAAACTAGCGTTAATACGATGAAATAAGAAACTAGGTTTTTATTGTAAATGACTTCATCCTTTCAATTTACCTACTAGTCACTGTACATTTATTGAGAAGTCACTAAAGTCAGTCTATACCCATATTTTATACTTACACGAGGTGTGAATCTTACACATGGGGCTGTATAGAAATATATATATATATATATATATATATATATATATATATATATATATATATATATTCATAAACATATGCGGGGGTCACTAACTATTTTCATTTATGAGACACAGATATAAACCTTTTATTTATTGTTTTTACAATGTGTTTTACTAATTAAATTATATTTTCTTCGCTGTCTTAATATCCTTTTTCCTTCCTCTATTCCACGTTCATGCAGATCAAAAACGTTTATACATTTTTAAAACTAAAACGGTCACTCAAAACTTGACTGGCTTATACGCTATTGTTCATCTCCTTAGTGAAAAGATCTTAGCTTTCTCTCTTCTACACTCTCATTTACAATATAAATCAAAAGGGCTGATTAGGAAGCCTGTGCAGAGAGTGGTGTTGGTAATAAGGCAAGAAAAGGAAATAAAACAAGATGACCATTTGTGTTGACAGGAAGAGGAAAATCTAAGAATAAATTTGTTTTAGAATGTTTTTACTAAGTTGGACACTTTCAGAGGTGACCATTTAGAAATACAAGGTTAAAACTAAGGAAATACATTTTTCTATTGGGGAATCATTTTCATTTTCATGTTTTTCTTCGTTTTCTTCAAATCTCATGTTGTCACAAAATTCATCTTGGTAATATTTGTAAAATTTTTCCAATTTCTTTCTTAATATATGCTGCACTTCCATTGCTTTGTAATCAATTGTTTTTCATATTACAATTGCTCTTAAGCTATTTTCCTTCTAAAGTTTCTCTAAATTGCAGGTATAGTTTAATTAATATATTTTCATGCCAAAATGCCTATAAATTGCCTGAAGAATAAAGTCTCTGCTTTTCTCAAGGTAAAAGAGGACTTTATGCTGTTAGCTTACCTAAATTGTTGCCTTCTGAAGAGGTTCACTAGTGTTCGTGATATGACAGGTGATTTTATTCTTGTATATTTTATTTATGCTTGTAACTTTGAATATGACAGCCCCCCTTCCAATTTCTCACAATATGATGGCATGAAGAAAGGTTAATAAACCTGATTTTGCAGTTAACTGTACTAAGACATGTGGCATGGAGCCTTGGGCACCAGGCCGCTCTGTCCCCAGAGCTCACACACCATTCTCTTTGCACACGATCTTGTCTGACTCTGATGACTTGCTCTCTTCCAACCACACAGCATCCCATTATGTTTGTAAATTTTTGTGAAATAGAAAGTACTGACTTTTACAATGAGCTTTCAACAGATTTCATGTATAGTCTGTTGGCCTAGAAATCTTGATTTTAATACTTAATAGTTAACCAGGATTAGCCCTCACGTGTACTAAGTTGGGATTATTGTCTACATTTCCAATCCATTTGAGGTTTAATAATTCTCTGATGCAATCCATACTGAGAAAGACTCTAATTATCTTTGCTGGTGCAATTAAACAGCTCCAATTTCCACACAACTTTTGCATATAAATAAAAACATTATTTGGGGGGGTTATCTGGAAATCTGTTTCCAATAAAGGGGAATACTTTAAGCACACCACTGGAAGAGGTACAAAATTCCAAAGAAAATATTTCTGATGAAATTAGTTGGTACTCATTGATTTTTAAAAAAGCATATTTGTGTTAATGTCCTTACTTTTGGTTTTCTCTTACATTTTTATTTTTCTTTTAATCTCAGGATTGTTATTAATATTATCTAATTTCCAAGAGTTCTTTTCTATTTTAAGTTAGATTCTATTGCCTGATCTCTACATTATGTTTCCTAGAAATAACCCAAAATATCGCAAATCTAAGAATTTTAAATAAACTCATTATGTTTAAACGAATTGGGCAATAGTAAACGTTTGTATAAGAAAAAAATATAGCCTCTTCTGAGCATATAGAAAATAAAATATAACAGGTGAATTGCATTAAACAATATATCCTTTTACTTTAATTTTAGGATAGTTCTCTACAGTCTTTATTAAACGCATAGATTCAAACTCTGAGGGAAAAAAAACACTTTAGGAATAATTTGCCTGATAATCTGAGCCAATACATGCTATGTTCTTGATACTTATTCAAATGGTGTTTTTTTCGCTTATATTTTCTAGTTCAGTCAATACTTTTATTTCAGAAAAGGCCTTGTCACCCTGACTACAGTGTGCCTAGAAACAGTAAGACGTTGGGCACAGTCACTTGCCTATTTCTCACGCTGATGTAGCCCTTACTGACAGGAGGAAGAGTCCATATCCGCTGATTTACTTCTGAGTTTATGATCAGCTGTAAAATTTAGAAATACCTTTCTTATTATTTGTATCTGTCAAGAAAATAACCCAACAGCAATATGACAAGAGGCAATGGAAAGAGTTTGGCGATTTAATAACATGAGGATCGTTGAAAAATGAATCGGATACCTGCCCATCAGTGTGGCTGGCTCTGGCTTCAGACCACCACAATGTGCTGGCTAAGAGATCTGCAGGAACTTCTGTCATTTCATATCAGTTTTAATGTGCCAGTCTCTCATCTGTAAATTGAGTTAATAGAACCTGTATGTAGAATTATTAGGAAGACATGAAATAATACATGTAAAACATTTAACTAAGGGTATTTTTAAAAGTCATTTTTTTATAGCAACCCCGCTCATAATAGCTGAGCCTCGGAAGCAGCCATTGTGTCTGACAATACATGAATGGCTAAAGAAAACATGGCATACGTACCCAATGGGGTGTTGCTCTGCTGTAAGGAAAGATAAAGGCGAGTTATTTGAAAAAACAAAACCCGGTTGTGCCTTGAGACCTTCTGTTCAGCAAAATAAATCAGAAAGTTAAATATTGTGTGGAACCTCTAATATGAGAAACCCAGAGCAAATCAATAACAGAGCAAAACTAAAGAACAACTGTAGAAAATGGGGATGCAGATTATGTGAAGCAGGGGAGTGAATGAGAGGAATGAGGAAGACGGAAAAAGGAGGGAAGCAAAAACGATTAGGATGTGAAACATGCGAAGAATAACAAAATATTGGTCTTTATGCAACGGATTTTTTACAATGGAATTTCTTCTGTGAATCTTATGAAACATCTATGGGTGAGCTTAGCAAATTCACGAGAGAATAAATATTAACAAAAATGATCTAAGATTATAGCAAGAGCTTTAACAAGCTCTCTCAGTGCCTTGGAATACATTTGAATTCTTAGAGCGCAGGTTAGCTTACCCTTTAGAGTTAAATGTGTTCGGTTAAGGGTTATGGCTAAAGTCAGAACTTTGAACACTAGCCACATCTATTTCCTGTGACACGTCTGTGGTCTCTTCGTTCTTGCACTCATTTATATGCCAAAGAATTTTGGACCTGAGTTTTCTTGAAACATTGAATGTTAAAATCTTTTCTTTTTGGGCTTTGACTTGAGTCTGTTAATGAGATATAACCTTGCATTAAGCCCGTATCTCTTCACCTGTGCTTTGGGCATTTATCAGATTGAAGAGCTCCTTGTATCTACTGCAAAGATTATTCGGAAGGTGTGTTTATGTTTCCTAATGAAATGTACTGTTAGTGTTTCATTCTTTCATCTGTTTTGGTCTGGAAAAGAAAAATATCAGAAAAACTTACAGCTCTTCAGTCGTGGCAACATTTGGTAGAAAAGAAATTTTTAGTTTATTGTGTGTGCTTGACTTTTTACTCTATCAGTAGTGGCAGTAATAACAATAGTAACATTTTAATAACGCTTAAGCATTTGGTATAAGTTTATTAGGAAAATGAGTAACCTTTAATCTACAAAAAGTCTCTCTAGGTTTTACACATACGGGAAGAAAATCACTTAAGTAGATTTAGTGTACTTGGGAAGAAAAAGGTGGGGCTCTTTTGGAAGAGCAGGCCTGGTCAGATAATACTCATTGTCACTGTTATCTTCTCTCCAAGGAGGAATATACAACCTCAAAGCAGCCATGCGGCCGTGAGGAGCCTGAGGCGAGAGTGACAGTGACTGATGATTGCAAGCTTCGCTGCTGTGGATGCAATCTAAACAGCACAACATATTTTTGCATTTATTTCTGAGCATGTAACATAATTAGATAATTTAATCTTTCTATTTATTATGATCTTGCTACATTCCATTAGGCTTCAGGGCATAGTAAGATCTGAAAGTGCCAATAATTGTTTTAAATCACTTAAAATCAGCAAAAATAAGTCTCACTCTACGAATGCACTATCAACACTTTCAATTTTAAATTTTCTTGAAGAAGCTGAATGATTCTGACTTCATAGGAAAAGTGTATTGTATAAACAAGAGACAGCATTTTGTTCCTGAAAGCCTGGGGTATAAGCTGGCCAATAGAAGCTGAAATGACTGGCATCCACGTTCGAGACTGTGGTAGTTCAGTGTTTATCATTTTCCTCATTTTATTCTCTTGGTAGAGAATTTAAGGTCAGATGCTTAGACCTATAGCTCAGAATTCTCTCTGACTATAAGATCAAGGAAAATTATACTGAAAAACATATGTTCTATGGTATCTTTGTAATGGGGATACTCTTATACTGTATATAGAAAGATACAATTATGAGATGGATCTAAAACTCTTTTACCTGTTTTAGTGATGGCTTTTTAAAAAAACTTTAAATAGGACAATAATAAAAGAGAACACTGTCTTATTCATGTAGCATGTTTCAAATAATTATCAATAGTCTACAATCTATACAAATATTTAATTAACAGCATTGCTGTACTTGATCTGTTTTTTGTTCTTGAGGGACTACTGACAGCTTCGGTTTTCTTCAGATAAGTATGATGAGAATATAGAAATTTTTTGCAATTATCTATTCAGCATTTTTTAGTGAGGAATAAATGTAGGCAGTGAATTAAACTCGTTTTTTTAGAGTGTGAAGTACAATAATCTCAAAATGATTTTATCCTTAAGCAACTCATAATATAGCAAGAAAAATAAACTGGAAAAAATGCACATATTCAAGTTAGTCATGTTCTATCACTTGGACAAGGTACCTGGCACAACTTCCGGGAGGAGGAGTTTATTTTTATTAAAAGTTTCAGTCCATGGTCCCTGACTCCATGACCAAAGCTTCATGGCAGATGGGCATGACAGAAGAAAATTACTAGACTTATAGTTTTTGGAAGAGAAGAGAGGAGGAGTTCAAGAGGGAGCCATGGACCAGAGTCTTCCAAGCCACACCCCCACGGCACACATGGAGGTACCTGGAAGGCCACTTTACAAGTCTACATGTCTCTCAAGTTAATCAAATTAGAAATCATGGGTAATTCACAACATTGTAAACTGAAAAACCTTCTGGGGCGTGGAAAATAAATAATAAATAGTATATCAGCTTCCAGTGGAAAGAAATATTTTAACCTCAGCTGGGAGCCAGGAAGAAATTCCTGGCAGTGCTGACGTGTGAAAATGACTTTAAAAACGCAAGAGCTTTCAGCTAGAGCAGGAGATCTGGCTACGTTCAGGAAGGTCCGCGACCAAAGGCGCCGGCATAGAGATGGTGTGTGGGAGGACGGGTAAGTCACAGGATGGCTGGCAATGGAGGCGGGTGTCCATCAAGTGTGGAATGCCAAGTACTGTCAAATGGCAGAACACATTCTGTTCTAGGTGAGAGTGCAGGGAACTTTTTTTTCTCAGAAAAACCACAGATATTTTAAGAGATAACGTTAATGTGTGGAAAGTAAAATGAGAGAGAGAGAGAGAGAGAGAGAGAGAGAGAGAGAGAGAGAGAGAGAGAGAGCTTTGGAGCTGGAGAGGACTGGAAAGAGGCAAAGGTGTAAAAACGGAAGGCTGGAAAGTAGAAGGAGAGCTGTGAGAGTAGTGAGTATCCGGTGAGTGCGAGATGCTTTAAACGTGAAACTGCACATGACATCATCCGTGCGTCTGACTGAAGAGAAAGTAAAAGAATGGAATCTAAAACCCAAGCTTTGAGGTTCTAACTATAGCGCACGGGAGCTGGGTGTGCCTGCTATACACCGAGTATTTGTTTTTCATCGAATAATTATTTGAAAGCTATCCCCTAGTGTGAGAGTATCTGAAGGTGAAGCTTGGAGAAGTACTTAGGCCACGATAGCAGAACCTTCATACGGAGAAGGAATGTCCTTCTAAGAAAAGGTTGGGGAGGTCCCCAACCTCCTTGTGGAACCGTGGGGAGGGCACGGTGAACGGTAGGCAGACTCTAAAGCCGGAAGTGGGTCCTCGTTAGATGCCCACTGAGGGAATTTTGACCTTGAGCTTTCTAGATTAATTCTAACAGAATCATGAGACATACATTTCTGTTGTCTGTAAAACAATCTACTCTCACATTTTGAATTAACTAGAACACGTGGTGGTATAAAGAAAGCAAGCCAAAAATTTGACCAACATTTCATCATCAGAGAGTACCTCAACCCTGGGAAGAAGGCGAGAAGCCAAGAGAAGTGTTAATTGCTACAGACAACGTCAAGCAGGACAAACAAGAAATAACTGTTGGTTTCAGAACCTCAGAGATCTTCTTTGAGAACCCCCTTTGATGTTACAGTAAGCTTGGAAGCCACGGATAGGATGACAAGAATATGTGCTTTGCCAGTGCAAATCCCTGCCTCAGTCAATGGTGTCAATGCTCACTCATTTAGTAATTATTATTGACTTTACTCAAACATCTTTTCTTATTCTCATCACTTTTTCCACTTGTTGAAGTTTTTATTGTGTATGATTTTGTGCATGATGTGTATACTTAATTTGCATAAATTAATTATATATTATGAGGTACAACGTAATATTTCAATATATATATGCATTGTTATGATGTGCAGATTAGGTAACAGGAACTTCTGCTAACTCAAACATTCTGACACACTCTTTCCAAGCCCATTCAGAGACTGTCTCTGTACTTAACTGTTACAGTTATGTCACTCATTCCATTCTTCGGGTAGTGATTCAAGAGAACCTTCACACACAGATATGTAATTTTGATACTGTACAGCTGAATATCCTTTCATATCATTCTATTTCTCTAAAGAATAGGCCAAATTCTTTGATATGACTCTTTTCCCTAAATGAGCTGCTTTGTACATACCTTTCTTTTTATTTTTCTTCACACTTTATAGTAATCTAGACACAATGGCTTCTTCTGACTTCTCCAAATTATTCAGAAATTGGGTCCTTATTAGAGACTTCCACTCTGCTGGGATTTTAATCTTAGCCTCTGTAGCCCAACTTTTCCAAAACTATGAGAAATATATTTCAGTTCTTTATCACATCTAGTCTTCATTATCTACAAAACTGAAATGTTCGTCAGGTAGAACAATGTTCTCTCTTTTCCTCTTTCTCTCTTTTGCTGTCTCTTCCATCTTCAGCAAAATCAAGCGGTAGATTTTCAATACGTGCTTCTGGAGAAATGAACTTGGCACAATACTTTCCCACTCACACTGGCGTTAGTCGTCACCATCATAGAATGAAAATAGTGGAAGCTATTCAGGGTCAGTAAGCTTTGTTCTTGATCTTTTATAAGCAGAGAGAAGCTATTTTGGATATTAAAATGAGCACAAAAATTGCTGATGCTAAATATTTACATCAGAGTTGCTTGTTGAGAATGGTGATTGAGGGAAGGTATTATCTGGAGTATTTACTCTCTCAAGAAGTCAGACTAGGAAACCCCTTAGTATAGCAAGGTACTCTTGAACTACAGTGCCTTGAAATCACTTTTTGAACACTAGTTGTTCATGGTCATATCATGGTCATTCAGATAAAGTTGCTCTCAGGTGGGAACGTGTTTCACTGCCTTAAATTTTCAAAATTAGTTTGCAAATTTTATATGAATATTCAATAATCCTTGATATCATTGTATATGATAATCATTTAGTTTATAAAATGCAACAGTTTCTTAACTGATAATAATATAGTGTCAGACTTAAATGAATCATGTGTGGAACACAAACTTCTCAAATCATTGTTATTAAATATTTAAGGCACACATTTGAAAAACATTTTTCTTATTACATTTATGAAAATTTTCAAATATTTGCTTTATCAATTGATTTCATATCTAAAGCATTGTCTATTTTAAGGTAACTTAAAATTTAGGCCTTAAAGAACTCTATAGGATACTAACTTTACCCATTATTAAACAAATAATTTCCATGGAGCGTGTTCATAACTGGTTCTTTTTTTGGATGCTGACATTATAAATTTGCTAATTTATTATTTTTAAGACCCAGTACATTATAATGCCCTTTTACTAAAGAAGTACATTGCCTTAATTAAGATACTTAATTTATGAAATACTAAGCAAATTTGTCAAAAAATGATTAAGTCATTGTAAGAACATGCACTGATTTCTACTGGGAAGTCACTGGTTGTTGGACAATTAATGCGAACTTCTGACCTTACAACGCCTTTTTCTTTTGCCTGGCCTCATAGGAACATATGCCAAAAACAACATGGAGCAAGTGAGGATTTAGGTCAAACCCTTTTTGCATCTGTATTAAGTCTTAACAATTTATTGAAGCTTTCAATAAATTATGACTGAAAATTATGTCGGCATTAATTTATACAAGAATGCAAATGAGCTTAATAAAAAAGTACTTTAAGCCTTTAAATTCTTTCACAATCACCACTGAAATATATTGAATATGCTAATCAAGACATTAGAAATTTTATATTAAAAGATTTACCATTCAGAATTTAAACTATTCATGAGACCCTCTTCCTGTCCACAAGCACATCTGTCCTGTTCGTCACTTCAGTGCCTGGTGCAATACTTTGACTACAACAGGCATTTAATTAAATGTGGGTACCATGAGATGGTGTGGAAGTGTGAATCAATTCAAAAGTTAGCCCAGACTGTCGCTCCGCCTCTGTATTTCAGCAATAGTTTCTTTTCACGTTCGTATTTCGGCTTTACCAGTTATTGTTAGTCCATTCTCCTCTCTAAGGGAAAAGTATAACAGTAGCACTTGCAAATTGTAATTCATCAAATTCTCATTTAAATAAAAATAATAACCTCATAGTGTAAGTGTGATTAGTTGGAGGAGGAGCTAATATACATTTTATGCTTTCTATGTGCTGGGACCACACTTAGGGTTTTTGTAATTAGTCTTCTTGTCAGCTCTAAGATAGATATAATTACTTTCCAGTGTGTAAGCCTGTGAGTTAATATCTTTAGGTATTCCATACCTAGACAATGGTACACGGTATACTTTTTGGAAAAATGATAAGTTTTCTCTTTTTTAAAAAAAATAACTTATTAAAATTAAGGCCAGAAATGAATAAAGAAAAAAAGAATAATAATAGTAATAATAAAAAAATTGTTAAAGGTTGGATAACATTGTTTGAAGCTACTTCTACATAAATAAGGCAAATGGATAGAAATATCTTTCAAACTTAAGTTGATATTACACATGAGTTTAATATAAACCATTAAATGAAATACACTTAGAAATGTACAGTAAAGTCAAACTGAAAAATTACTACATTTCAGATAAATATATATTTTTAAAATGATGTAAGCTTCTAAAATTTGTGAACTTCTGAAATAGTTTGAAGACCATTGGAATTTTGAACTCATTGCCTGTTTCCATGACTTTATCATTGCAGTGACAAAATGCCCAGCATCCACAAACTAAAAAAGTAGATGAGCTTCCCCAGGAAGTAGCTGCAACACGTCTGTTCCTTCTGCCTTCCTTCACTTAGTTCAAAATTTCCATCCCCTCCGCGCCACCCCTAGGGTGGGTGTCTTTCCATCATCATCCACAAGTCAGTATCAACACCTGAAAGCTCTGTCCTGAGAAGCCCCCAGGTCTCAACAAGTTCATATAATCCCTCCAGGTCAAACCCCAAATATCCACCCTTTCCTGCCAAGCTCTGCCTCCCAGTAACACACAGAATTAAATAGAGGAGGCTTCAGGGGACACTCAAGATCCAAACTACAGCTTTACCTATGTTTATTTTTACACTACATTATGATGCTAGGTAAAAATAACAACATTCCTTCCCTTACTGTTTGCTCTTTTGTCTGTCTATATTTGTTATTATGTTTCATTTTTATATTTTCCAGATATGTACAGTTTATTTGCTTATGATAAATTAATTTCTATATTATTAGTTCTATAGTTAGATGTATTCAAAATCTATTAGTCACAGTAAATCAGCTTTGGATTCTTCAGCTCGATTAATCCATAGTCTGGACTAGTTAGAGCCGGTCTGCGTCTGTGCCTGATTTCCAGTGCTGTGGTTCCCCTGACAGTGTGTGCCCAGTACATCCTTCTTAAAAGACAAAACTTACATATATATATATATATATATATATATATATATATATATATATATATATAGCTTGTTCTACTTTCTCTGTAGAATTTTAAGCTGCTCTTTTATTATGCACCGAAACTGAATGCTATTACATAAGAAATTAAGTAAAACATTATTTATTTTTATTTTTTTGAGACAGGGTCTGGCTCTATGGCCCACGCTGGTCCTGAACTCACAACGGAGCCCACGCTGGTCTTGGACTCACTGTAATCCTCCTGCCTCAGCCTCCCGAGTGCTGGGATTGCAGGCATGCACCACCACCCCCAGTTTATGTGGTGCTAGAAATCGAACTCTGTTATTTAGGCTTTAACCACTGAGCCATTCCTTCAGCCCAAGTAAAAGATTTTAAAAGTATATATGTGAGATTTTTTTTTTTTGTAAATCCTCTAGTTTAAATCTTTCATTTCACATTTTTCTTTAATTATATGTAAAATTACTTTGACCCATTTTATTTCTTTTTTTTTCTACTCAGATAATTAATATGACCTTTATCTTTTATTTAAAATATATTCTTTGTAATTGCATTCCAATGTATGCTATAAGATATTTAGATATGGAAGGGAAAGTGGACATATAACCTTGAAATTCAGTGCTCCTACTTATTAGGTTGTTATTGTTTGTGGCAGCTCCTCTGTTTTAAAAAAGACAAAAATATAAGATCATAATGGCATAACCTGGCAGAAGGTTGTTGTTGATGCTTTGTTCTATTGTATGTTTCTTTAGTCTTTGTAAGCCTGAATTTTGTACCTGTCTCTTTTACAGTGAAGCTCCTTAAATAAATACATATAAAATACAAATTTAAAAATGCCGATAAAGCTACAGTCTAGACTATGTTAATTGTGGAGCCTTCCAAAGCTCAACTTCTAGTCAATATTATTTTAAATTCCAAAGAGGAACTCCTCCAGAGCCATCATGGTGATTCATACTGACTTTAGCAATACTTCTACGGAGCACATCTTTCCCTTTATCTTCCATCTTCTGCTTCCAATAATCTAAACAGGGGATCGTGTATTAGAATTTCAGGTCAGGGTTATTTATTCTTTCATCCCTTTCCCATAAATCATCGCCATATCTTAATATTATCTGGTAATCTCTTGCAAATTCCAATTTTAGTAGAATTTCTACTCTCTGTACAACTCAGTTTTTAAGAGATTAAATCTTTAGAGCTACCCTGATTCTTGTTCATTCTTAAAACTGAACGCCAGAGTCGTTCTTCAATCCTATGAGCTGTACAGTATCATACAAATATTTTCATTTTAATGATTTGGTTTCTATTGCTTTCAACAAAATAACCACTTGTAAGTAAGAGGATGGAAAAATTCTCCTTACCCTAAGAAACAGAGTAAAACAAAATAGACCACAGATCCTTAGGAAAAAAAAAATCTGAGTGTTTGCAAGTATAGTTGACATGAATTACACATCTGCCAACCATTTCACAAATCCTTCTATGTAAAATTCAATCTGTATCTTTACTATCAGTCTATTCTTAGAATAGGGCTTTCTTCCCATACGAGAATGTTTAGTTATATATCTTATTTATAGTTTAAAAAGAATGATAAAATTAAAAAGTGAGGTGGATTGTGACTTAAAACAGATTTGAAGTGCTCATAATACAGACCAACCTGTGCCTGCAAAACGCAGAAATTGTCTGCCATTATGTGTGTGTGCTGAGATGGATCCCAGGACCTTGAACCTGCTGGACAAGGGCTTTAATACTGACGTCTACTCCTAGACCATGAATTCCTTTCTTACTTTTTGGAAATGGTGAAAAATAATTCACCAGTTTGCAGGAAGGAGAACCCACAAAGATGCAAGCTTTGTTCTCACACCCTACAGGTCCGCAGGAACAAGTCACAGGTCTGGTGTCAGGCTATAACAGTGGGTCAGGAAGACTAGAGAAATCACAGATTCATACAAAATTACCCGGGTTTCTGCTTAACCACGTCAGTACACATATTTTTAAAGTTTGCTATGTTTCCAATGCCTGAATTATTCTGTCTCCAAAAGAAGCAAAGTCTTGAAAATTTCCTCAATTCATAGCGAGAAAAATTAGAAATATTCTAATTTTAAGTTTCCAAGAATATGAAGATCAAATCATTTGCTCTTCTATATATTAACTTTATATCTCAAAACAATAGAGCTTTATTTGAAATGAAATCTATGCAAAATATCAACTAGTATTTCCTTTGAGAAACTTCCATATTCTATATTTATGTAACATAGCAATTATATTTTATAATGACAGTTCCAATTTAATCCTTTGCTTCAGGAAAAAAGAAAGAAAGAAAGAAAGAAAGAAAGAAAGAAAGAAAGAAAGAAAAAAGAAAGAGAGAGAAAGAAAGAAGAAATCATTGCTATACTGTTTGAACCTGGTAGTTTGTTTCCATGAAAATCTTAAAAAGGACGTGGATGCCACATGTGATTTTAGGATTATGCTCTAACATTAACTTTGTCCTAAGAAAGATAATGTTAGGAAAGATTCCTAATAATAAAAAGATAGAGCAAAACAATAAAAAATCTTATATCTTACCAAAATCCAACCCTCATACCTAGAAGAATCATATTTCAATGATAAGTATGCAACAAAATCTAGTGCCCTAATTTACGGTGTGCATAAGAGGAAACTAATTTAATTGCATAAAAATTACAGGAAGTAAAGGGCCTGGCAAGCTTATGAGTGCACATAGACAGAAATAAACAAATAATCAAAAAAGATAACTGAGTTAAAATGAATCCTGGAAACATCAGGGAATCAGGGATAGCTATAGACCAAAAATAAGTCTCCCCTCCCCCAAACAAAAGATCATGGGAGGGCACAGGACCCAGTGAAACATGGGGAAGAAATGTCTCAGAAGAAACGAGACCTACAGATACCTTGATCTTCATATTCCAGCCTCCAAAATGCAAGAAATAAATTTCTGTTGTTTAAGCTACCTAGGCTGTAAAACTTCCTAATGACAGCCTTGTCTTATTAATATAAGGCACACCTTCCCTAAATTTTTCTTTGATAATAATATTTTTACTCCTTTTGTTCAAATTTTCTCTTCATATGAGAACCACAGTAAAATCAAATCAATACTTAACGTGAAGCTATTTTTTTGTGTTATTTCTTTTGCCCATTGTAGAGCTGGATCGTGCACACTAAAATCACGCACCAGCTTACCCATTTCTAAATTCTTCAAGAACTCAGTGCTTAATTCCACATGCTACAGGACCCAGTAATTTGATTTTTGTAGCATGCTAAAAATTCAAGTGCATGCTGTTGAAATTCTCTCAACACTGGAGAATAAATGTAGCAAAAGCAAAATGTTTTACTAAACTAAATTCACAGTGCTTGTGAAGTAGAGAATGAACCCTCAAAGATCTCAATAATGTTCCTGAGCTAGACTACAAAGTTTCTCAGTTGAATTTCTAACTGAATCGTTATTCTAGCGCCTGTATGGATCAAAAAGCATCACTTGAATACTATATACTCCTAGCTCAGTGAAGTGTAGGTATATAAAATAGAAAAGTGGCTGAATTTAGATCTAGAGCATTTTTTAAATGTACTTAACCTAGTTTTAGATTTAGACAATTCATGATTATTGAAATTCACAGGCACTTGGTATTTCCAAAATCTGACACTTAGTTTGACACACAAGTCCTCAGTAACTTCCGTGGGGCAGTGTGGGGGGTGAAATTTGATCGCGATGTAAGCTCTAGCAATCTTTCATCTTTTAAAGTAAGTCTCTAACTTCAGATTTCTTATTAGTATCCTTTAGCCTGAATTACAAACAATTGCATACATAAAGCTAATCATGTTTACAAAAATACTAACCTCTTGGTTGCAAACACTCTTTGTGGCTGTCCCACTTATTAGAAAAATGATATATTTGGGAGTATGTAAATTACTTGAATTCAGTGAAGTTTACCAAATAAATATAGCTATGGTCACTTCTAGGAACCTATGTAAGAAGCCACCAGCCCGACAAATGTTAAGTCCAAAGGAAATCGTACATCTGAAGGCCTAGTGTCTCTCAGATGCTGCTAAAGGATGTTCCTACAACATCAGGTTTACCCGCTTCAAGCACTTCCTTTAAGCAGACGTTTGCAAACACAATTTAAGAAGAAACCAATTCCTAGAATGGACTGAAACAGTCACCTGGTGGATACCTAAGGCTCTCTTAAGATCAGTCCTTCTGAGGACTATTTTAGTCTGTCTCTTCCAGCTCCCGGTAACCCATTGTAGGTGCCTTATCCTTTGTGACATTTGAGGTCGCTGTGAACACTGAAATACAGCAGTTTCGACAATGAGTGGCCGCACTAAAGAAGAAAGTCTTATATAATGAAATAGTTGGCTAGAAAAACAGTGTCAGGTGGACTGTGAGTCGGCACAGATTTTTTTTTTTCCTCACCACGGTGCAATCTGAATTGACTCAGTTGGTTCCTCTGTCAATATCCTTTGTAACCTGCCTTTTGTTATTACCCAATTTCAATATAAAAACCCACTTTGTGAGTTAGGCAAATTCTTAAAGGACTTAACTGAATTTTTAAGATCTGACTTTACTCCATTGGAGGGGGGACTGCTTATGTTACAGTTCAGTTCTATAAAAACAACACGTATGTAGAACCCCTGTTGTTCAGTATGCTAAGTGATTTCTCATGTGTTTGGATGGAGAGGCACAATGGTTTAAGCTTTTCATGTGAGAAACAAATCCTGTATAGGAGTGAACGATCATTAATATGTAGATTCACTGTGTTGCTGCTTTAGTGGCACATTCCTTTTCTATTTGTCTCTTTCACAGACTCAAAAGAGGATCATTCAAGCCTCAGTCACTCGTCACTCTTTTTTGACTAGACAAAAACACGGAAAAAGAAAGAAAGGCAGGCATCTGTTGATGCTAAGAAAGCCTTCATCTGAAAGCTGGAAGAGACTGTAATTACTTCTAAAATATCATCCCAAATCCACTGTGTGGATGGATTTTTTCACATACATAAAAAAAATCTGAGCGTTGAGACCAAAGGGCTTGGAATGTAAAATGACGCTCCTCAATTCCACTTAAAAATAGTTATAATGCAATTCCCAGTTGCTGAATTGATTTGATCTCATCTCGGGAAGAAATTCAACCCTGCAATATCATCAATGTTTTCTAAATTCTTTCCTGTTATTGGTATAAACTGACAGTGATTGATTTTGAACAATTATCCTGAAAATGAATTAGATTAAAAAGTAATCTGGAAGATTATACAGAAATCTCGTCTGTGATTATAAGTAGTCACTTTTGAGAAAAAAGATAACCCAGTTGAGTAGTGTCGTGGGTTTCTCAGATTCTATTTGACTTTGCTTTAGAGGAAACTATGTCATTTAAAGGCCAAGATTTTTGTAAAATTTCATTTACAGATTAGGTTCTTCTGGTAAAAAGCAGTCTATAATTAAACTAGCAAATCTAGAACCCCTGAGGGGTGGTATTGAGTTAGCCACTGGTTACCTTCCTGAGTATAGGTGACCTCTCTGGCTTCATTCTCTGCAACCGTGAAAGAGGGAGCTCCACCGGAAGGTGGTCTCCAAGACACTTCCTGCTTCTACATTTTGCTTTTATAAATCACTTAGTTCCGTCTTGCTTAAATTAGTGGTCTATTTTCCACTTAAGGCTAAGTTAATATTGGAGAATGATGATAGAAGATTCTAAACAAACACTAGCTAATGGAGAAAATAATTATTCCTTACTATTTCCTGGTTTCTAGGAATATATTTACAAGGACAGTGCTTCTTAAACTTGCGTTCATAGTGCCTAGATGTTTCACTACAATGCAGCCTCGGAACTGAGCCTAGTGCACAGGCCTGTAATCCCAGCACTCTAGGAGGCTTAGGTGGGAGATCATAAGGTTAAACCCGGCCTGGGCTATTTAGCAACTTAGTGAGATCTTGTCACAAAATCAAAAATAGGATGGACTGGCGTACAGCTTCATTAGGAAGCCCTGGATTCAATCAATCTCCAGGACTGAAGAAAAGTAAGCAAGCAAACAAACAGGAGACGGAAAAATTAGAGCACATTATAATACAGGAGGTTGTCTGAGAGACCTGGAAATGTACACGATCAACAGACTCCTCTGGGGATGTTCTAGCCCTTGGTTCCAGAGCACAATTTGAATAATAATGTTCTGGTTGTGAAATCAAAGTACAGGTGAGTCTGATAAATTGTTAAAAATTCAAATTGTAGACTTAACTTTACAGATTTAGAGGTCCACGTAGGCCTAAATATTTTAAATTCTTCGGAAGGATCCTACGTAAAGCTGATTCCAGGAGGCTTGGGACCAAAATTTCTACACTTGAGAATTACATCACAGGTAGAAAAGGGATCTACGCCCCAACCTTTCTCTGGTTGGTTCAGGCTTTCCTCTCAAATCCAGTCTCTGACTGATTTATAATTGCACTTGCTTTTAAATTAACTCTGGGCAATCAGTTCTAGAGTTGCCTTGTATTAGTTTTTCTGTTTAGTGAATTTTATTGTCTAGCTAGAATGACAATCGAGCATGTGTAAATGTTTTCTTTGTCTCTGTTGTTTAAACTGGAAGCGTCAGCTCTACCTCTTTAAACATTTCTGATGGTACCTTACAGGAAGTATGGAAGTGTGTCATTAAAACAATGCAGGAAGTGAAAGAGGCCGAACTGTCATTCTTCAGTGTCACCCAGTCTGAGTTTTTTTTTTTTTTTTTTCATATGTGAAACCACGGGAGATCTTGGCCATTCCTAGCTAAATTAGACATGCCAAACGTGGTCACCTTCTGGGAGTGGCCAACAAGTAGAATTAATCATTAATTTTTGGAAGGATAGGGCTAACATCCACAGACTGCCTTAAAATAGTCACTGAAATTCTCTGACCCTTGGCAAAATACGTGAATTTTTTGACCTCCTGTTTCATTTGCATCACATAAAATGTATGAAATTTGTATATAAACTGACCGTGTGGAAACTTTTCTGTTGAATACTTTTAAAAATAGCTTTAAAAAGTCATTTTATTTGGAGATGATAGGAAAATACCACTAAAATTCAAGAAAAAAGGTTTTACAAGGAAAAGTTATTAAATCGTGTTTAAAAAAAAACATTAACTTCTCTTCTATGGTATGGATTGCTCTTCAGGGTATCTAGGCCACATACTGTTTCTTGTTTCATCTTGCACTCACTTATAACACTTCATTCAACAGAATATTTGTTGGTTCCTAACCACATATTAGAAACTGGTGAAGACTCAAGGATTAAATAAGAACAACTAAAATTGTCTTCAGATATGTGCTAGTATTCCAATAGGATATAGTTTTAGAAAGAGACAATGTTATTTTGTTTTTAGTCTGTTAGCAGAAGATAATGCAAATTCCCATGGAGTAGAGTGAAAGGAAAGGATGGATCAGGTGAAAATGAGGTTGCTGCAGTTCCTCGGAAAGGAAGGCTCAATGAAAATGTGGCATTTCACCAGGCGCTCAGTCAAGGTGGGAAGCAAGCTTCGCAGTCACTTGGGTTCTATCACGTTTTCAATGTCAGCAAGACAAATGCGCCGTGACAAACTCCTGCATGCATGTAGGAAAGATCAAACGACCCACGTGGCTGGACCACAGGCCGCAAAACGGGGGAAACACACTCTAGAAACTCTGTATGATGATTTAAAGATTTCAGATGGTACTGTGACGCAAATGAGCAAGGACATTTTGAATAGAAGCATTCTGCTTATATCTCAGTTTTTAGAGTGCTGGCCTAGGTTGGGTGAAGCCCAGACTTGATCCTCTACTTAACTGGGCGTGGTGGTGCCCACCTGTGATCTTAACACTCAGGAGACAGAGCAGGATTACTGTGATTTCTAGGCTAGCCTGGGCTACAGCATGAGTTCAGGACCAGCCTGAACTACAGAGCAAAACACCATAGCACGCACAAAAGATCAGTGTAAGGGGGAGGGTAGGAGGGGAGATGGACTGCTGGGACACAGAAGAGACGCTGGAGTGGAGGTGGGGAAGGTCAGGGAAAGGGTAAGAAGGAGGGAAAAGGGGTCACACGTGATGTAGTCCAGGCACAAATCCCCCGGGTCATATGTAATTCATGTGTTATTGAATCTGTAGTTCATTAATATTCAAATTTTATTGATGAGTATACCTGCAAAATTTAAGGTTTACAATGGAGTTGAGCATTTTGTGCACATGCGCATCCTGCCAAGGACACAAGGGCTTTCCCACTCTCTTTCTGTCCCTCCCCCCACCTTCCCCTCCCTCCCTTCTCCCCCATTTCACTTCTCCCTATTTCACTTTGTTTTTTGCTTTAAGTTCCTTAATAGCTGTGATCTGGGACTCTCATATCCCGAGGAAGTAAGGACAGCGAAGGTGTGCGTCCCGCACTCCGTGATCTCCGCAGTGGATCCAGGGCCGGAGTAAGGAGGAGCAGCGCAGGTGCAGTTCCAAGGCTACCGCGCGCCACAGGGCTGCTCATGGCTACGGGGAAGGACTCCAGCTCATATCCCCACCACCCCTCTCCGCGGTGGTCAGCACGGAGTCCTTGCCATTTTTAAAATAAGTTTTCATGCAAGTTATCCAACTTGTTAGCGTGTCAACTTATTCTTTGAAAATAGCAAATAAGTATTATAAAATTACAGGGACTTCTTTAAACAATGCAACATCTCTTGCATAATTAAATGGAATAAATTTAAGGTAATAAACAAAATATAAATTTAGTGTATGGATCACTGTTTTTGTTAAGTTTATTGAAATTTCAAAAATGGTCTCAAGTTTCCAATTTTAACCTCTAAAGTCTTTTTTGGGCTGTCTCTAGATATGTGATTTAATAGTACTTAGAGGGTCTAATTTTATCCTATGACCCTCAATAATATTTAGCTGTATACTAATGAGTCACAAAGCTGTGCCTTCTTTCAAGGTCTCTTCTGAGATTTAGTCACATATATTAACCTGTCATAAGATCTCTATAGTAGTCATTCAATAATACTATGTTTAAAACTGATAACCTGAACTTTCTGCCATATCTATTCTGAGAATAAAGATCATTCTCAGAAGCCAGACCGTTAGCATTCCAGAAAAGTTTGCTCCACTCTGAAGACACGCATACAACTATGTAGAAGGGACTCTCACAGCGTCTGTAGAGGGACCTCAATCACATCAGTGTGAAGCAGATTCTAGATTGGCAAATGCTGAGATTCTAGCACAAGATTATCTTGTCTGTTCCTGTGTGTCATTTCTTATTTTGTGTCCCTTACGTATGTCATAATTTGTCCCTGCAAGTCCTGTGACTGTTCCATATCACATTCTTAGTAAAAAATATGTGAAGTGAATAAGTGAATACACCATTTTCATTCCTTGCAGAAGCTATAGTTTGTGAACTTTGCTTATTATTATTTATTTATTTTGAGACAGGATCTCGCTCTATAGACTAGGCTTGTCCTGAAGTCACTATGGAGCCCAGACTGGCCTTTGACTCATGGGAAATCCCCCTGCCTCAGCCTCCGGAGTGCTGGGATTACAGGCATGCGCCACCACACCCAGTTTATGTTGTGCTGGGGAATCGAACTCGTGTACCTGCTCTTGACTTAGTCCTTACTACGCAAGTACTTTAACTGCTGAGTCATTCCTCCAGCCCTGCAATCATAATTTATAAATTCATTATTTTCCTCGTGTGGTCAATTGATATTTAGGTTACAGATGATAATCGCCCTCTGAACAGTTCTTTTACTCCTCACTTTTAACATGAACAGATTCTGTTTTAAGCAATTCTTCTAGCCTTTTGGCATATCAAAAGTCTACGATTTTGCTTTCTTTCTTTTCTTACACCAATGAATACTTCCGGAGGAATTAGTTATCTGGATACCCCAGTGTTTTCTCATTTTCACTCAAGGCTTTTCCTCTGAGTGTGGATGTTTTTGCTGTTTTAACCATCTCTGAAAAACAGTAATATCATACAAATTAAAATGCGAATTTACAATGCAAAGGAGTGGTTTTTTTTTCTTTCTTTTTAACCCTGCACATACTACCTACATAAATTTGCAGAAGGCAGCAAGCATTAAAAAAAAGGAGGGTGAGTCCAGGAGAAAAGGATTTAATCCAGAAAGCTCATTTCAAGTGGCTGGAATCACAGCATGAGTCAGAGCACTTATTAAGATGCCGCACAGCCAGCAGCAATAGATCGTATTTCTATATCACCAGCCATGCCTTTGGCAAATAAACATGACCACAGCCACTCAATTTTAATTTTAAAGAATACCATTTCCAAACTTTCAGTGATCTTTAATACAAATTCCAGGATCCCACAGAATACATAATCAGAAACCTTTCCCTGTCATAGCTCACACTGCAGCCATAGAAGTCATTAAAATTAAATCATCTGTGGGTTCTTAGTGAAGTGATGCTAACGCTTGCTACCGAGTTGTTCCTTTATGTCACAGACAGCATTAGTGATTTTGTTAGCCAGCTTTTCATTTCTGTGACAAAATACTGAAAAACGTGATCAACCCTGACTATAAATAATTTTTAAAATAAAAGAAAGACAGTAGTAAACAGGAAGGGCTTGGGAGGGGTGGGAAGGGGTCTGGAGATGGGGGAGGGGAGACATGGAGGGTAGTGAAAGGAAGGGGAAGTAAGGATGATCATCACAAAACGTGCGCATGCACTAAACCCCCAAATTTGAATGTAAATCGACACACTAATAAAAATAATAACGCTGGGAAAATGAAAAAAGAATCAACTCATAGTTTCAAAAGTCTCATTCTGTGGTAGGTCGGTGCTGTGGTTTCTGGGCCCATGGGGAGGCAGAACACCTTGGGAGAGAGAAGCTCCTCCTGGAAGCCAGGAAGCTGAGAGAGCCGGGAAAACAAAGAACTGGGAACAATATCTAGTCCCCAAATCACGCCCCGTGATTCACTCCCTTTAAGGAGGTCCTCCTTCTGAGTTTCCAGTGATGCCATCCAACTAATACTTGATCAATAAATTAACCCATCGAGGAGGTGAGTTCTTTAAATCTACTCATCACCTGCGAGCCTCATCTCCGAACACAGGAGCCTTTTGGGGAACATTTAGACCCAAAATGTAAAAGCAACGTCCCATCCGTGCCCCGTGGCACAGACCCGTGATCCCAGCCCTCTGGGAGACTGAGGTAGGTCGACAAAAAGGACTGTGATTAGATGTTTTTTTCATATGCTGTCATTGTGCTTGAACACACACATATATATTATTAATTGCCTCAATATTGGATTTGGAATGTTACATCTGATGTTTAAATGATGAAGCACTTTGCAAAGGGGAACTCCGTTTCCAACTTTGGGGGGTGGGGTTACTGTGTTTCTGTTTGTATATGGTGTAGTTGTGCTATGTTAGGCGTAACTAGGAAAGTGGCTATTGTATTTGGAAAGTATGGCGTAAAAAGACACGTCTTCGTGTCTGGTTGTCACATTTACAGGAGGTGGATTGTGATTATTGAAGGGTTTATGTCAAGTTGAAGAGAATAGAGGACACCTAGGGTAGAGTTTAAGTGTGAGTCAACTGTGGGGCAGAGGACGCGGCCAGAACACCTACCGTGGATGTGGTAGGCTCACCTGGAAGCTTGAACTAAATGAAAGGAAGAAGAAAGATGGATACAGCTTTTCCTAGGAAAGCTTCAGCCTTCAGGTTTGTCTCCAGACAGTAACTTACTCCTCTCTACGTGTAGCCACTCTCCACCCCAGGTTCACTCCAATATCAGGTCTGCTCCATTGCTTTTTGAACAGTGCGGACCACCGCGACTCACACTGGCTGTTCTGCAATGTCAGGCTAGTGCTCTGCTGTTTCAGATTGGAGCAGGCACTGGACTCTCCAACTCCTGCATATGCAGGCAGCCATTTTCAACTATCTCTTTGCTCAGATTTGTATACTCTTCAAATAAATTCCCCCTCTTTTTACATTTTCTGTTAATAATGCCTTTCTAAGAGTGAACCAAAATAAACCTTCCCTTCTTCCTCTTGCGTGTATCAGGTATTTTATCCTAGCATCAGAAAAGTAACTAATCTGGGTATTCAACTGTATTGACAGTTACCAAAGGGTGATAAAAAATCTTCATTGAACTTGGAATTTGGAAGTCATTAGTGATCCTTAATGAAAACAGATTCTGCGAGGAGGAAAGAATTAGTCAAAGACACAGTGAAGTGGCTGGTGAAGAATGAGGGTGTGGAGATGGTGGTTTCTCCATGTTCTCGGGATGAGTGGGGAGAATTAAGGGGGCTTCTGGATAACGAAGTGAACAGAGTTAGGGATAGTTAGGCTTTTGTTTGCTAAGACTTTAAAAAAAATTTTAAAGAAAAAATCCTAGGAATGCTTAGTTGTTCTGGGGGAAACTAAGTGTAGGGAGAAGAGGTAAATTCCCTCACAAACTCTTCATTATCTCTGATAACGAGCAGGGAGGAATTGTGATCTGTTTTTTGCAAATTTTAAAAAAAAAGGTTGCAGAATAATTGTTTTGGTTTAGATTATAGTAAGGTGACGAGTTAATTCATTAGAAGAAGAAATCAGACATTTTTATTCAGACTCATAACTCTTACTGCTGATCAAGATTGCTTTCAGTGTTTTTTAATCAAAACAGAGAGGGACACTGCTTCACCCTTCTGTAGGACAAGAAGAGAGGAAGTTCAGATGGGGGAAGACATTCAAACTCTTTTAGTCTTGAGCAATGGGTGGAGGATAGAGATTATTTTCTGGAAATAGTTCTTTGTTCTCCTCAATCAAGTAAAGCGCAAGATTGTCAGTCGTTTTCTGAGTTTGGAGGAAACTGCAGCCTGGTCTTTGGTAAATGTCAGAATATTGGAGGGACAGGTGGTTGGAATTATTGGCACCAATGTGATAAAAATATCTAATAGTAGCTAGCTCTTACTGATTCCTGTGAGATAGCCTTTAAGTACTTCCTTGAATCCTTACACATTTCTGAGTTAAGATGTATATTCTGCATCTTAGGAGTAAGAACTATTTATAAACTCTCACTCTGTCACTACAGGCTGTGACTTCTGGCCAGCCATGTAACTCCTGCCCCTCAACATTCTTGTTCATAAAATGAGGATGATGTAGTACTTTCCTGTTAGGGTTGTTCTGCGGAGCAAGGAAGTGAGTTAACATTTACAAAGTATCCAGCTCTTCACAGTAAATAAAATCTAAATGCCTGTAAAATAAAATAATTACCTGATTTTAAAGCACATTCTTTCTACTCTACCAGCTCAGAACTGTGTATCAATTTCCTGACTCCCCTTTGGGAACTGGTAATGTATTTTCCCAGAACAAAATAAGCAATTACAATGATTTTAATGCTGTAATTCAAATAAATTACATATTAAATAGATTTTTTGAACTACTTTAAGGAACTAATAATGATCATATATCACAGTAGAACATGAAATATGTTTTTTTAAATAGAAGCAAAGGCATATGTAGTAACAAAGAAATAGAAATGAGATGTTTTGAAAGTGTGGATTAAATACACGAAATGGGAAGAGATATAATTCTATCCATTATTAGTCAGGTAGATTACCCATCCGAATTCTTGTGGCTCAGTTTAACTGGAGATTAAGAGCATCCAGAAATTCTCCTGGACACCATAGCCCAGAGCACAGGTCGGGTGAGAAGGACGTTGAGCGCCACCCTTCCCTTCACTGATTATATTTTCTCTCTACTCTATCTTTCACTCAATTGTAGGGAAAAGAGTAGGTTTCTAGCACCTGGTTTCATTTTGACTTCCATTATATTGTGAAACAGTTTCATTTCTGGTTGCGCTACTGTCTTTTCTGTCAAATCCAGAGATGTCTGCCTTAGCCAAATCCGGGTCTTCTGTTACTCGTGGTTTCCTTACCATTGAGTCCTTCCTATTTTCTTATTATTCTGTGTTTGGTGACTCCACTGTTTCCTAGTGAGTTTACTCTGAGTTATTGCATTAAGTAGAAATCAGCTTGAGAAATGGTCCAACCTTTAGGACTAGGACAGCTCTCTTCAATTTAACATAAATAGACAGATGACAGTTTGAAGGTAAGGAGAAGAGACAAGAATATGATAAAATAAGTAAAAATTTGAATGAACAAAATGTTTTTGTCTTCTAGACAGTCTTTCAAATGTTCAACACGTATTTAACCACTTTTAACAATAATTCTCTTTTGTCTGATTTCATAGTATAGAGTTATCATAGAACATTTTCAACAGACATATTCAAAAGTATAATTTTGTTAAAATAGATTTTCTAATATGTAAGAATGATCTTTATGCTTCATTATCCGAGTATAAGAACATGTGAACAATTTTAATGACATGATCATGTTCACGAGTGATCGTGGAAAATCTTTAATTTAAATTTCTGATTGTATGTGGTCTCTCTAAACAAGATTTTTAATTTTTTTCTTAAACATATTGATTATTAATATAGTTATGCAGTGTCGTATTGTGTAAAAATGATATATTTTTGTTTGTCTTGATATCCCAAACCCATAGAACAGCACGTGGATAAAAATATATAACAGATTTTCAAATCCAAGAAACTCAAAATTGGTCATCAAAAAATGCTTTAAGCTGTAGATGAATCTTGTGTATTCACCTATAGAATTCAAAGATAGCTCCTGAAAATTTCATGTAAAATGCATAGAAGTCTCTAGATGGTTCTCTTTATCAATTTAGGAGTTTGAAAATATGAAGCAACAAATTTTTGAATTTTTGGATATACACAGTGTTAATCACAGTTAGTAGATATTGATCAACTGAAGGATGGGTACAGATTAATTACTAGAATCTAGTTGCATTTCTTCAGGCTTCAATGACTCTACTTGCAATACAGAGCTGATAAAACTACTTTTACCAATCATTTAATATCTCTAAAAAGTACTTGAATGGCCCAAAGACACAGGACTATAATGCCAGCACTGTGTGAGGCTGAGCCAGGGGGATCCCAAGTTCCAGACAAGCCAGGACAGCCTGAGAACTTAGGAATACCTTTACACAGATGGAAAGAAAGAAAGAAAGAAAGAAAGAAAGAAAGAAAGAAAGAAAGGAAAGGAAAATGAGAAAGAAAGAAAAAAGAAAGGCTGGAAACGCAGGTTAGTATGAAGTCTTTGAGTTCAACCTACAGTAATGAAAAAAAATAATTTGGGGAAAAATCTTTTAATAAATAGTACTGTAGGCAAATGGAAGAAACTTGAAAACATCATGCTTAGTGAAGTGAGTCAGAAGCAGAAAGTGAAACATCAAATGGTCTCTCTGATATGAGAGACCCAGATCACAACTATCTCATGGAACTTAAAAGGAAAAACAAAGTGAACCAGGAGGGTAGGGTGGGGAGGGAGGGAGCGATGGGTGGGTAGGGGGAGGGACAAAAGGGGAGTGGGAAAGTCCTTGTCACCTTGACAAGATGTGTATGTTCACAAAATGCTCAACTTCATTGTAAACCTTACATTTTGCGCTTATACATATCAATAAAATGGGAAAAAAACAAAGAAAATAGTACTGATACTCTTAGAGTTCCACACTGAACATATTAAACCTTCCATATATTTACATGTGTTACATATGCTCATTAGGTAAATGATAAAAAATTTAAGTTCTCTCCTATCACATAAGTAAAGTGAACTATCAAGTCAGGCCTTTTTTTTTTTTTGACTAACTCTAATAACTTGAGTGACCTAAGGCAAAACGACTTTAATTTTCTTCTGCACTAGTTTCTGGAGGTGTAAAGTTAGGGACAGAATTAGATGGCTCCTAATTCCTTCTTCCTTAGAAATTCTGAGAGGTAGTTGCTACATAAAGTGTGTTTTCAGTGTGTCGATATATTTTTAATGTCATCTAAAAATTATAATGTACTCAATGCTAAGTGCTGCCAGTAAGTGACATCTTTGGGAAACAAATACTCCCTATGGCCACTGTATTTTCAACTTTGCTAACAATTTTTCACTAAGTCACTATATGGACAATAGCAACATATGCAATAATTTGGACGTTAGTTAAGTGATTACAGATAAAACAGTGACTGAGACCCAAGCATGATTTTGAGTGACTAATTTTTACTAGTGCTATTATGGAACATAAGAAATACATCAAAATTTCAGATTGTATAGTGTAGTGGTTTGGACCTGGAGTGCCCCCCAAAAGCCTCATGTTCCTATGGATACTATGTAGGGTTGGGAGGTGGGGCCTGGCTGGAAGGGGTGGGTGCTGCCATTTTCCAGCTGCCCACCTGTGACCTTCTGAAACTGTCATCTACAATCAATCTGTCCTCTCTGAGTTGTGCATGTTGGGTATTGAGTCACAGCAATGAAAAAGTAACTAAGACGTACAGCAATAAATACATTTTCTTTTATATCTCTAGAAATTTACTGAGCATTATCTCACAGATTTTCAAATCCAAGCCATTCAAAATTGCTGTCCAAAAAGCACTATAATCTGAAGATGGGCCTTGTGTACTTGACAAATTGTTCACCTATAGAATTCAAACTTAACTCCTGAAAAATTCATGTAAAATTTAGAGATGTCTCTAGATGGTTCTCTTTATCTACTAATGAATATCAAAATATGAAATCACAAAATTCTAAATTTTTCTCAGCACCTGTATTGTGCAAACACAGTATAAAATCAGAAGCTATTTATCATTTTTGAATTTTCACCACAAGAAATGTCATTGATTTTAGTGCTAAAATCCTGTTACACCTTGCACAGGATTGACCTTTGAAGATACAGATAAAATGTACTATATAGCCATGAAGTGTAATTATTGTTTGTTGGAAAAGAAGTAGAATTTCTTGTATTTTCATTGTAGTATTATAAGTGAAATTGTGCTTTGTAATATTTTATTTCTGAAAATTATTAAGTGTAATAGCTTTTTGAAACTATTTCATTTACAATTGCATGCTCATTTTAATTTAAATTACTAGAGAACAAAACCAAATAAATATACAATTATTTACATACCTCCAGCAAGCAAACAGAAAGCATGAATTTATAATGTTTATTGCCTTATCTACCTTTTTAATAAAATGTGAATTAAAATTACGTTATTAATGTACTCAACCCATAGATGTCTTTTATGCAACCATAAAAAAATTCCTTCTTCTACATTAATTCATCGGAAATGTAAAACTGAAAAGAATTCTCCACTCAGCAAAAGGTGTGGAGCCTGCTTGTGCATATCTGGACGGGGGAAAATTCTTTTGTTTGGAAACCAGGATGACTCCCCACTTCCAGCCCCTTATAACTTGATGATATCTATGTTCATGGTTTTACGTATTGTACGATGCGTGGGAGAGCACCCTCCACTGACTTCAAACGTCTCCTAACCGACATCCTTCAAAGGGAAGGCGCTGTCCATGCATCACAATTTCCTCCTCGCCGTGGCCGCTCCGCGCGCTTAGATGACCCATCCCTCCTCATTAGCCGCCATCTTCCTGTGGACAGACTCTCAACCACGCCGAATCTTCTCTTAGATTTGAAGTATCCTCACAATATTCGCTCTCGCTGTTATTCTTTTCATGGTTTCCTATTAATACACTTTTTAATAGAACAACTCTAATATCCTTATTTACTTATGCAAAAAAGGTTGTAATAGACTATCTAGCTAAGAGGACGTAAGCTACGTACGCAAAAGGCAACAGGAAGCGAGGGCTGTGCTCTGTGCTGGGTTCGAAAATACCGGAACCTCAAAAGACCACTAAGGAATAAGGATGTTTAATCGCTCCCGGAAGCACAAGGCACACCTGGCTTATATGAGTAGGCACCTACCATTTAAAATTTATAAAACACATTTCTACTTTGTATGAAGCTTGAGTATTTTATGATTATTATTTCTATAATTTCAGAAGAGTATTTTCAAAGGAAGTATTTTGCAAATCAAAAAAATCTGATGTGGCAAGAGGAATGCGTGTATATGAAAGATATTGTGATATACGCCACGGCAGATACGTGCTGAATGAAAGTCATTAACCGGGGAGTAGATGACAGGGGCTGCGTTTGGTTTCTGTCATTTGTTCCAGAGCAAATAGCGTGGTTTCGTACGGTCTTTAGTTTCTGTACATGGTGATAAAGTACTTGCTGTCTTGTTCTACCGTTTTTCATTGTTTAATAGCTTACTCATAATAAGTGGGGAAGAAATTTCAATGATAAAATGTCCTAAATATTATTATTTTAATTAATTGAAGAATTTTTAAATATTTTGAGAAAAGCTTATATTTAAATATATCATAAATTATATTATTCTCCATATGCTAGCACCGAAGCAAATAGGTCTATGCAATTTGACCTGATTTGCTCTGGTCGTTATTGCGGGTACCTCGGTAAAATTCCGATAAAATTAACTTTGAAAAAATTAATCTTTCTGTCTATATTTTGTCCATTGATAGTATAAGGTTATAAATCTGACTGTGAACTATGGCCAACATCCTCTCCTCTCTTCCAGGTCTTTTGCAATAGATGGTTCTTTATACATTGTCTGGAGCAGAGCTAAACATGACGGAACTCTTTAACCATAATTCTTGGTAGTAATATTGTATTTTCTGTTACAAAGTTTAGGCATACTGTTGTGCTCCTTGTCTTTCACTTTGCACAGTTAAAATGTGGACTCAAGGATTTTCCTCTGCTTACATATTCAAAGGAAATAAAATCATTGTCTCAAAGTGGTAGCTATCCCCCATATATTCATTGTAATATTATTTATAATACACAAGCTACATCTACACAAGTGGCCGTCGCTGTCAGTGGATGAAGGAACAGAAGTGCTATATGCATTTCTCTCTCTCTCTCTCTCTCTCTCTCTCTCTCTCTCTCTCTCTCTCTCCATATCTATTTATCTATGCATTTATATATATTTGGGGAGGTAATATTCAGATTCATATACGTATACCCTGTCCTTTTCTGTCCACAGGAGTGAAGCCCAAATGGTAAAACAAATCCTATATTCTTACTTGAGCTGAATAAATCACATAAAATAGCGCACATATTGATCTTAATGAAAAAGAACTTACGATATTTTATGCACATTTATATAGCTGTCACAATATTTATCATTAAATAGTTCTCTGTTCATGTATAAAATATCTTATTTGGCATACAGAGGACCAGATGACTATATGTATTTGTGTGTTTTCATAAAACACACACACACACACACACACACACACACACACACAATATCTATGTACACTGTGATGGTTTAGATCCAAAAATTTCCCTGAAGGTCTCATGTGTTTGGAAGTAGACGGGATCATGGCACCAAAATGCTCATCAGTGGATTGATCCCCTGATAATTTCCTTTGCTTTTAGGATGAGGGACCTGTGTGGAGGGATGGGACACTGGGTGTGACCCGGAGGTGTAGGTCTCCCTCTCCTGCTCCTGTCTGCTCGCCATCCTTTCTTGCTACTATGCTGTCCGCACATTCCTCCACACCAGGCCCTCCTGGCACTGCTGGCTGGCCGTGCATGAGTTGATACCTCTGTCACATTAGTAAAAATCAAACCCTCCTTTGTGCTGTGAGCGTTGTCTATTGTGTACCAGCAATTGGAAAGTTTCCAAGGCACACACTTTATGTTCACTTATTCACGGAGTAATAAATAATACTTCATATTCTCAAAAGAGCTCTGAAGGGTAGACATTGCCACCCTTGTTTCACAGATGAAGAAACTGTGGCTTCAAGAAATTTTGTTCACCGGGATCACTCACCTAAACAATGCAGAGAAAGATCTGGTCGCTCTGCTAAGCAAATGCTGCTTATACTATTTTTTGAATTCCTCAGGTATTATTTTAGCCAGAGATTAGGGATTTGTGATTTGAGAGTACACTCTCGCATCTAATCTTCTCTCCCATGCCCACGCCTGAGACGATTCCTTTAACTGCTTTCTGGACAGGATGAGACACAAGTAATTATTTCCCACTTGGAAAATTTGACCAGAAAGTGGCTACCTCCAGTATCTTCCTTGTGAACACGAACGGAACTCCCTCCACTTGTCTTTGACAATAATCATTGAAAACATTTCACACAACTCCATAATTACCATCTTTCAACAAGCTTTGCATTCATGAACTAAAAGTAAAAAACAAGCTCTGTAAAACCAGTACTCTTTGGATGGAAGATTACAAGTTTGGGCTCAACTTGGGAAATTTAGCAGGTGCTATCTCTAAAATAAAAATGAAAATAAAATCATGATGGAGAAATATCTCAATGTAAAGGCTTTCTGTTTTATTTACAGTGCCAAGAAGATAAAACAAAACAAAATTCTTTTAAGAAATGCAAAAAAGTTGTCATTTAGCTCATAAATGTGTTTCAACAAAATTGGTGAACTTTTATTTTATTCTATAATACGACTATTACAAGTTACAGAAATCAAAATAGTATCAAATGATCACAAATTAATTAAAAAGTTTGATGCCCTGGTTGATTTCTCTGGCCAGTGACACTCAGTATTTTTGAAGTGAATTCTTCTCTAGATTATCTGTAAATTATTATACAATTTTATTACATAAAGTTGCAGTTTCTTAGATACTTCTGAAATATACTTGATATTGTTTTAGATAGAATGTGATTGCATTTCAGAATGCCTATTTTCTCTATGTTAATAATTATTCACCTTAATCTTTTGAGTTCAGTGTTCTGTACTGTGAATTTACTTCCAATGTGGAACGCTTTTCTATAAACTTCCCCACGCATCATTCTTATTCTTTGGTGAGTATGACTTTATTGCCTTCAGCAAATATTCCTTGATTTCATTTGTAAAATATTTCTGAAGAAACAAAGATGACTTTGAACATATTTTGATTTTCTCCCTTTTAGTAAGATTATGGTTCCTTTGAACAGTCCTCATATGAATTTTGCCTTTCCTTTCTGTCTATTTCAAAGAAAAGGAGCCTTTGAAGAGTGGTTTTTCCCTCCTTTTAAAATGTATCTAAAGGTTTTTATTACACACAAATGAAATTTCCATTTAATACTTTGGGTTTTCATTGAGAATAAGGTATGCTTAGTGCAGAAAGGAGAAAAGAATTTCATTTTAACTTCCTGTTCTCCATGGGAGACTCCTGCCCAGGTCACTTACCACCGCATCTCTCTGAACATCCCAGGGGTCCTGCAGAGCCTCAGTGCAAGTATGAGTTGTCCAGAGTAAGGGAACCCCCAGCTTGGAAAGTTGGTGCTGTTTGCCTTCATTTGTCGTGACTCAGGCTCATGAAGGACTAGGGAGGACACAGAGGACAGATTCTGTTGTGCTTCCGCCTTACCCTTCTAAACATACCTGAGCAGGGACACAGAGAGAAAGCACACTCTTGCCCTTATTAAATATCTCCTACTTCGTATTCTCAATCGAAGCCAACTTTGGATGATTTTGGTTTCAACCTTAAGCCTTTTTGATTGGCTCACCAGGTTTATTCTTTGTGAATAGACGTCTTGTGACATCCCTGACACCATTTATTAGCAAATAAATTTCAGTTTATATAGTTGCTCAGTTACACTGTTAATTCCAGGGTAAAGGGCACCAAGGTCTTAAAATCTGAATGAATCTAGTATTTAAGGTTGGTCCCTGAAAAAAGGTTGTGGGTGAAACAATGACATGATGTTAAATGACTTTAAATAGCTTGATTTTGCTAATTATAAATGCAAGTCAGTAATTCATCACAAAGTCCCTTTCTACACAGCCATCCTTCCTTGAAATTTTCCTTCTGTCCACCTCTTGGTCTACTCACATTTACAATATTCCTCGAACACAAACGTGTCCCTTTAAAACAAAGATGAAAACAAAATATTCTTTAAATTATTATTATTTAACATTGTAAGGGTCTCCATCCCTCGGGGACCCCTGGAACAGCCGAGGAGGGCTGGGTTGACAGAGTAACACACTCTGGGGAATCGATTCAGTGATCGCCGTCTCCAGTTTATTTAGGGAGTACAAGGGCTTAAGTAGACTGAGGTAGGTATCTTGGGCCAATCAGCAAGGCCTTAACCAGCGTGGGGTCGCCCAGGGGGAGGGAAGGAGTAGAGGAGGGAGGATGCGATAAGGAGCAGTTCCAGGAGCTTAAGCAAAACAACACCTGGCTTAGCTTACAAGCAGTAACGTTTGTTCTGGGAAGGAAGGAACTCGGCCAAGGTCAGCGATGCTGAGGCTCTCGGGCCCTGAGGACCCCAACATAACATTAGTGTTAATAATGTGGTTAGTAGAGACAAAAAATGAGACACAGAATTTAAAGAGTCAAATGTAAAATGGTTATTACCTGAAAATCACATGATATAATACAGTAATATAATTATTTAGAAAGTCCAGGATAATCCATAGAGCTTTTATGAAAAGTAGGAAAATTAGTCAATAGGCAGACTGTACTCAATTGGCTTCATATTTTGAGAGAAGACATCATAAATTTTGAAAAAAAGCCCTATTCTTTAAATCATAGCGACAGATGAACTACGCAGGATTCCAAAAGGAAGGACCAAGAAGATTGTTAAGCAACAGAAAGACTCACGATAGTATCTAAACAAGGCCACACCCAGTTCTTACTGAGACAGAAACTCACCGGAACATCAGTTCACCTTACATTAAGCTATACCTATAAAAACACTAGCAGGATACATTTGTAAGAAATAAAATAAGCCCTCTAATTTAATATACATATAGAAAAAATAAAATAGTTTCCCCTGAGTCCTGAGAGCTGTTGCTCATCCTAACCTTACCCAAGCCTGGTGCGTCTTCCTATAGAACAGGCACAAGTTTTATTTTCTTTAGCCTTGCTCGGGCTTTTCCGTTCCAGTCATGGAGCACGTATTTATTCCTCTGCTCTTCACTTGACACTTTAATTACTTTTTTGCTATTCTTAGGCGCGCTTTCTCTTGGCGATATTTCATTTCTTCACCTACGTGTTGAGTAGAGGAGCACTGTCTTTGGATGTTTCTATATGCTACCAGGGAGCTGTCTTGGTGTCTGAATAGGTGTTAGTAATTTGGAGTGGAAACTTGTACCCCAATGAATTTTTTTTTTTTTTTGTTATTTCCTTGACTTTATTTCCTCTTCAAATTTCTCCCGCATGTTGCCAAAGTTGAGTTTAACTTTTGCTACTTTGGTCCAGGCATTCTGAAATGCTTTCCTGGATAAACAAGGGTCTGAGACTGGAGACACTTGGGGTTTTTACCCATAGCTGCAGCAAATCTGGAAACTGTAGAAACGGCTGCTTACCTAGGCTTTCTATAATGACTTGATGTAAAATACAAGTTTCCTTAATAAATTCTGACTCAAGTGTCTCCACGTTGTCTGGAACAGTTTGTTAGAAAAGTTAGAAAACAGTGAGAGAAGTTGCCTCTAATAAGATAAGCGATATGTAGCTACACAGGTGAGCAAAGACCTTAAAATAGGAAAAGGTGGCCTCTTAAGGCAATTTACCATTAGGATTATGAACCAAGAGAGCACAGAAGTAAAGATTAACTCATTTGTTATATCCTGTTAGTTTTTAGTCTTGAGGAATCCTGTAAATACATTCTCCTTTTGATATTGTTATATTTCATTAAATCTAAATGGGTTTTAAAGCACTGCAGTCCTCTAATCTAAATGTAAATGACCAAAGGAAGCAGAGAGGTAATAGGGACTCCTGACTTAACAGCATAGGCCTTGTGAAATTAGCAGACTTGAATCTGAATTCTGGATCTGCAGCGCACTGGCTGCAGGACTCTTGGCAGCTTCCTTAACCTCTCTGAGTCTCTCATTTTCCCTCCGAATAAAGGGAAGAGTCCCTCTGATTTCAAGGATGAAAGGAGATTAACATCCATTTACGAAAATGCTAAATACGGCCCAACCCCTTGGAGCATTCAACAAATATTAGTTTAAAATGCAGCCTGTATTTTGTAAAGTTCAACAATAATCTAGTCCTTTTAAACATCTAATTTCTGATGAGAAATCTTAAAAGAAGTATCTTTCTTTTATTTGTTCATAAAACTAATCAGAAATATCCTATCATTACTCAGAGCATGATATGCAGTGGTGAATTTTCATATATATATATATCATATGATATATATATATCAATCACATGGTTACATTGGGCTAGAGTATTTTGTGCATATATATATATATATATATTTTTTTTGAGTCAACATTAGAGTCCCTTCTCCTCCGCCTTTCTGATCCTGCCACACCCTCCCTATTCCCCCCCTAACTCCCACTATCATACTCATTTGGCTAAATTTTTTAAGGGTCAAGATATGTGTTATTACCCCAGTATAAAATTCATATTATTATGAGAATGAACATTTAAAATTATTACACCTCCTTTAATTAAAGTCACTACAATTTAACCTTTATTCTCCTGTGGTAATAACATAATTGCACATATTCTTTTTTTCCAAAATGGTATCTAAACAAAACATACAAATTTGTGATGCTTTGTAGGTTCAGGCATCCTTCAAGTTTCTTTGGTCTGTTACAGGAAAGAGCTCTGAGACCCTTTTTCCAGGTTCTTTGTGACTTGTCTAAATAATTGGGCAGACCAGGTGGCCATGCTATAGCCACTCAAACTTGCAAAAAAATTCTGAAGCCATGTGACTGGACTGGCTACAGCTTTTTCCAAGCCTTTAATGACTCATGCAATGATAACATTCCTACAAAGTGTTTAAATGATCCTCGATAAAGGTTTCGTAGTGATACAAATTTATTATAAGAAAAAGTGCATTCCTTCAAGGCTGGTGTGGTTCCACAAGCAATCCACATTAAGGAAAAATGAGAAATGTTCACCTGGTGTGTCTGAGAAGTGAGGACACTCTTTGCTGCTAGGGTTCTTTGACTCTTATGAGAGGCCCTGATTGTCTGTGTCCTCGTGCAAGTAGAGCACAAAGGCAGCTAATTCAATTCCAGGGTCTTACTGGATGGGATGCCAGGATCTGCAAATCTTGATTGGTCTCATGAACCCCTCAAAAACTCTCACTGAGCCTCGCTCTCTACAAAACCTCCTGTTTAATCTAGTATTTTGTCCAGTTAATTTCCTTAACCCTAATCTCCTGTGTCCATTATAGCCAAGAGAGTCTTTAGGATGTGGTGTCTGGGAGTAGTATAATTTCTCTATTCAATACAGTACTTCTACAAAAGGAGAGAATTGACTGACACCTGGCCATCAACATGTCGTGGCAATGAATTGATGTTTATAAAAGTCTTAATTAAAATTAGCACAATTTTATAAGGGCTAAATAGTTTTTGCTCGTGAAATTGTAGCTCTTTGTAAGAAAAATACTTACCATATTACAATCCTAGTGTTCAGTTTCAGAAGATAATTAAGACACAAAATATTTTACCATGTAATTTCTTGATAGGAATCAGAGCTCTCGCAATGAAAAGACTTAGGGTAGTTTGGAAAACACGTTTCATTGATCTTTGGTGATCACAGAACAGTTTCTTGATGAATGTCATTGTAAGGGAGGTAAGAGGAAAGGGTGAGGTCATACGCTAACAGTCCCTTCATGTTATCAAAGGAGCCTCGCGTGTCTGAAAGAGCTGGCATTCTTTCTCTCACTCTTAACCCGTGATATTCTCTATCTAATTGCTGTGATGCTAGTTTTCACTTAATATAAAAATGTTTAGCAAGTTTATTATCTGTGAGCCCAGCCCATGTAGAAGTTCTTAGAGCTGCATACTAGATAAGGAGAGAGACTATTCGATCACAGAAGAGAAGACAAACAAACCACAGTTTTTAACGTAGTAGGTGATGGTTGTGCTACCAGGTCCAGAGACTTGTCCATGGCAACAGGGATGTTAGTAAGATCATGGCACATCCTTCCACCAGGAGCCTGAGAATAAATGTGTGAAAGACGAAGCACTTGAAGGGTTTAGTTTCAGACTCTGGAACACTTTAAATGTAGAATTTTTTTTTTCTGTGTGTGTGCGTGTATTGTTTTAGGATACTACTGCAAAAGTACTTATTTCTCCACTTAAAGAATGAAATCAGTGTTTTTTAAAAGTAACAAAGTATTTTTGGTATAAACCTAGGAAAACTAAACTTAAGTCTTCTTGAATAGCTCCTTTCCAATTTTACAAATCCAGTTATTCCCTGATTAGCCTGACACTAATCTGAAAGAGAGAGAGAGAAAGAGAGAGAGAGAAAGAGAGAGAGAGAGAGAGAGAAAGAGAGAGGAAGAGGGAAAGAGAGAGAGAGTATGTGTGTGTGTTTGTCTAGGTGTGTGTGTGTGTGTGTGTGTGTGTGTGTGTGTGTGTGTGTGTGCTTGTGCATGTATATTAGTGTACTGAATACAATCATGTCATGGAGCAGGTGTTGTGAGGTAGTGGTGGACAGAGCATTGGCTTAATTCTTGCAGGTTTGTATTGGGTTTGGCATGACTGTAAGCCCCACATTTACCATTCAGAGAGTTACAGCTCTGAAACAATTCTTCCTTAAAAAAATAAGTGGGAGAAATGGTAATGGAAGTATACATTGTGTAGATTAGTTGTTAGAAGCCTTATGTTGATTTATGTTAAATTGCCTGGTTAAGTGTCTCATAAGCAGTGTGAACCCTAGATAAATATAAGCTGATATCATATGTCATTGTTAGCACAGTATTTCTAGTAACCATCATAGAGAGAATGATGTAGTCATATTTGAGAAGCACAAAAACAAATTCACTTTTCATCTGCCGTCATGATCTTTCCCACGGTGTAGTTCCCTCATGGTGTCCCGAGCCTACTGCTCCAACTGTATGGAGCACCCTGCTTGCTGATTGTGTCCACTGACCGATGCACAAGTCATTGGGCTCTTGGCTGTGACCAGAAGGAGGTGGACGGTTTGCGGAGGGCCGGGACTTGCAGGAGCTCAGTAGGGTTTCCAACATACAGCAACTCATCTTTAAGAATCTCCAAGCACAATGCAAGGAGGACTTTGGAAAACTAAGCAGATATCAGTAGGAACCTAGGTCCAAGGTTTTCTGTTTACTTGTTTTGATCATTTTAATGAAAAAATTTTGTACCCTTTAAAAAAATTCTGTCGTCTCTCTGTCACTATTTTGTATGCCTACTGAGCATGCAGAAGAGCACCCTCCTGGGACCAATTACATTCTCGGTTCAAGTTCTATTGCTGGCACCTGTTTCCAAGGCTGTGCAGGAGCAGAAGCATGTGTACCACCTCTCAAACGTCCTGCAGTGCCCAGTGAAGAGGGCCAGTCCTAGAGCCAGACACTCTCTTGGCAGCCACTATCTGCCTTTTATTGTACTGAACCCTTCAGGAAATTATTTAAGCTGTCTGGGCTTCAATTCACTCATTGTAAAACAATGATAAGAATAATTAGCTGCTACCTCATAGAGTTCTGTGAAGATTAAACAAGATAAAAGATGTAAAGAACGTAGAATAGCTCCAGGCTCATATAAACACTTCAGAAATGTTATTATGTTTATCCTATGGGAAGCGCCTATCCCATTAATAAATTAACAGCTATTAATAATTAATTAAATCAAGTCACTGGCTAATTTTAAGGGCTACCTTAATTTTTTTATATTAGAAGGGGTGGGTTAATAAATACAGTGAATCTTTAAAATACATTTGTATTATGGTGAAAGATATATTTTCATTAATTATCCCCAAATACTGAAAATATTTCCTTTACTTCAAATATACTTATCCTATGATTCTATAGATTTGGGAAAAAACAGAATGAAACTATTAGTTATGCAGTTATACTTAGTGGAGTTAACAGTAACCTCAATTTATAATAGCAATACTTTACAAATGTTTATGGCTTTATAGATCACAAATTTTAAATATGCTTGACACCTTGCAAAGTTCTTCACAACTGTATTATTTAGTGTTCACAAAAATCAGGGTTCTGCTTGTTATTTTTTTTTTTTTGAAGAAGCGAGGTTCAAAGCACTTCAGTCATACAATCCTAGTCGAAGGCGACTGCCCATTTCTAGAAGTCTAGAAAATGTTCAAGACCTCACACTGTTTTGCTCTTTCACTCTTTCTTCTTCCATTCCCCCTTCAAGTTCTCTCTTCTTTTCTCCTTTCTCTTCTTTTTTATTTTGCTTCTGTCCATGGCACGGACTAAGGCTGAACAGGCTCAGTGGAAGATGCTGGTCACCGGGAGGTGAAACAAAGGCATGACCCGGCGGTGGAGTCAGGGGACTAAAGGAGGCAAGACTGTGAACTCAGCGCTTACAGACTGTGGTCTTACAAAGACAAGGATGACGAAAAGAAAATTAAGAGTTGGGAGTTGGGGCTACCTTAGGCGGAAGAGTCATGGTAGCCCTTGCTGAGGAAGTTACATTCCCTGGAGCAGAAACAAAAGGGTCAAGCGAGGAGCCACGCGGTGGTGGTGGTGGTGTGTGTGGGGGTGGCGGGGAGGAATAGGTGAATTGCAGCTGACTAGTGTGTGAATAGTTTCAGGTCCCTGGTGTTTCACAGGTTGAAGGACACCAATTTATTCTCGTGTCCAACTCCAAAGGCAGCTGTGAGAGTTTCAAGGCTGTGCTCTGCATTCTAACTCCAAATCCCTGTTAGGACGTTGCTGTGTGGCTGTGTCAGGGCTGTCTGTGCTGGACCACCAACGCGCTGGTAAGCAACGGAGACATGCACGGGATCGATCCCTCCAAGCTGTGTATTTCCACTACTCTTTCTTATAACTTCCACATTCAATGAGTGTTTACATTTTTCTCAAGTTCGCTTATAACGGTGGCTTATTCTTATCTCTGTTTTTTTTTCCTCTGAAGCCTTTTGATGGGTTATTGAGTAGGTTCTAACTCTGCACGATTAACATTGGAACCTAGAATTCTCATTTAGTTTGGATGTAGAAAATACCAATCTTTTGGAAAATACTATAGATCTAGACAGGATTAAAAGAAAACGTATCCACAAAAGTTGTAGTGTAAGTGGAACAACGCGTGGCCAGCTATGCTGTCAACTTTGTTTTGCTCCCAGGAGTGCAGTGAGCAGGTTCTCACAGGTTACTAATAAGATGCTAAATGAAAGCACTTTTAAAATATCTGTACCTGTCCGTACATTCTCTGTTTGTCAATCCAGTGAATGCGATGTGCTTTTATTAGGTGACGTGCACTGAGTTTTTATTTTGTATCACCCAAACTTAGTTCCTGAGCATCAGGTGCAGAGTGCCGGAGGATGGCATGGGTTGCATCCCAGTTTTCATGCAGCATCTCTGGTATTTCCCAAGAGACATTATCATGGGCACAGCTCGGAGGGCAGAGCAATGTAATACAACTGAATAAAATATGGCTACAGATGCAATGATGGCACCACGGCAGACCTCTTTAAGACTATTTTTTCATATTGAAAATTCAGCAGGACTATTAATGTGTAATGGCATAGAACATCTTGTTAAAAAAAGCGCCACAGCCCAATATGGCACTCTTGTTTATGGAGGGTGTCTGTTGCTGTCGTGTCGCTGCTGTGTGCGTCGAAGTCAATTGCAATGCAAGCGCTAATGAAACCTCTGCCGTAGCACATTTATCGTTCCCTGCCCCAAATGAGTCCACAAGAGGTAAATGACTTACATACATCAACTGCTCAGGTTTTATTGTTTTGGGTTAATTTATTTTCTGTAATATTCTTAATGAAAGTAATGACTCTTATGCTAGTTTGTATATTCACATACTACCGTTTTATTAAATCATGCCGGGAAAGTTCACAATGAAGGCCTAAAAATAAAATTCCACGTGTCATCAACTATATAAAAGTAATCCACGTAGCAAATATCAACACTACGTATTTGCCTAATAATTGCCCTTAATTTCAGTTTACCAAAATTTGAAGATTAGGGTAACACAGGTTATAAAATATTAGTCATATATCTTATTGCATAGTTTTTGAAAAAAAAGTGTTTGTTGGAACTTTCAATGTTTCTCAAGTACCTGAAACCCGTTATAGTTTTTTTTTATAAAGACCTAAAACAATTACTTCAAACTTTCATCCCTAATGCTTACTTTTATACTTTAGACAAAAGTAAGCAGGTTTGTTTTGTTTTTGCTTTCATTTGATAAAGTCATAGAAATTTCTGAATAAATAAAGATAGAAGTTTCTAATATATAATTCATCCTAAAATATATTCTAAAAATAAACTAATAAATGGCATTATTGTGTGATATAGTTTGGACAGGAGGCTCAAGCATCTTTTCCTTATGTCCATCCCTTTTCACATGCCTGATGCCTGCTACTGTTAAGATACCCAGGAGGCTCTTCCAAAATTTTGCTGAGTGAGCTAACAACCTGCTAACACTGTCCCTTCTCAGCATCTGGCTTAGTCTGTCCAGACACTAGCCCTGCTACTCCTAGTTTCCTCTCTAATCAATTATTAGAAGATGTTGCATCTCATATAAGAACTGGGTATCAAAATCCTAGAATAGTCTTGAAGAAATCAATCTTTCTGTCGGTCCAGCTCTTTCAATTAAACTCTGAAAAGGCATTTCTAGTTTCTCTGTCTCTGCTGCCAATTTTAGCCTCCTCTTTTCCATTCCCCACCGCTAATACACTTAAAATTGGCTGTGTTGATGTCCTCCACTTCTTTGGGAACCGTGTTTCGTGTTCTGTTCATCTCCCGCCCCTATACTGTAGCTGATCATGTAACTGTACTGCTCAAAATAGTAGAGTTTTCTTATACAATTGTAGCTTTCAATTTCCCTAGCATAGCGTTATAAGTCTAAGATGAACTGCCAAACTACTGTTTGAGATATTCCCCCTTCCTTCTCACTTCACCTACACACCAACCAGTCTTGGCGTCTTGGCATCCCCAGAGCCTTTTGCCACTAGGTGCGGTCACAGCATGGGTGGCCTCCTTCTCTCTTCTGTTATATACCCGAGGACCCACTCAGCCTTCTCTGATAAAGCCAGTGACGAGTGTTTCTTGCCACATCTGCTGTGCTTCCGGTTATCTATCTGAATTTCCTCCGGAGACATGCAGGCATCCACAGCAAACTGCAAATCTTAAACATACTTTAAAATATTTGCCTTCTCTGTTAAGGCCTCTTGAAGGTCAATTGGTTGGTCGTTTCTTCTTCATGTTTCTTACTGATGCTTAACACAAAGCTATGCACATGTTTAGTCTTCCACAAACATTTGTTGAATTAAATTGAATCAACTGCAACATACTTCGCATACTTAAGAGCTTCGATTCTCCGTCTCATGTCTGCCAAGTAACCTCTAAGTCCTTTAATCTTGATTCAAAGCCTTATTTTCTAACTTACAAGTTATTTTAATTGCTGTTCTTTGAAGCAGAAGAATAAAGGAAGTGGGGAAATGAGGGGGAGAAAGGCAGGATGTAGGTGCTATGAAGGTACCCAGAAAAGTTAAATTATACATGTGATCTAAAGGCAAAATCTGAGAACTTCAGCTCTCAGAGGGTTTGAGCGTGCTTCCGAGGTAGCAAGTGATTTTATTCATCAAATGAAAGGAGTTTATCACATGGTCAGCCTTTCCATTTTAAAGAAAATATGTTTTCTGAGTTTACAAAGGGACTTTCTTCCTGACATTGATTTTTTGTACATGTGGCCGCAATTTTAAGTTGTCTCTGAGTGACAGCTAATGTTGCATCAGCGTGAACTGGTGACTGATAGCTTCCAAAGAAGCGGCCAGGAAACCCTTCAAGGTATCAAAAGCTTTTGGTGAATAATCTGTTTTTGATTTAGAACCGGGAAGAAAAAGGCTTTTCAAAGATGTCATGAGTTTCACTGTCCTTCCTCCCCATCTCTCCATTCAGCCTCAGGTATTTATAGCATGGTAACGGTTATATTTTTTGTACTCAGGGCATAAGAATTTCATTGTCATTGCTTTTTAAAAATTAATCATTCATATGGTAAGGAGAACTTTCTAAAGCATTTCAATCTCCAACTTACTTTGACTTGGACACTTTGTTTGTTTGTATTTTCTAGACAGCAGCAGGAAGAATTGATGGAAAATTTCTCTGTAAACTCCCAAAAGAACGTTGGATGACTGCCGATTACAGAAATAGATGTGGGAGGTGATCTTTCAGTCTGAGGTTAGGTTCCTCATTTTAGAATTTCAAGCATTTAGTCACAGGATCAGACTTATTTTTTTCTCTCTTTCTACTCAATGGAACCCTGTACAGATACAACACGAACCTATTTTTATGTGATGACCTGTAGAATCAGAGTAAGACCTTTTTTCATAACAATTGCCATTGATTAATTAATTGCAGTGGTAAGTGGCTGAACAATGTCTATTGGTACTCAGACGGTAGAGAAAAAATAAGTATGTTGCTCAGTTACCTGGGGAGAATCCAAGTTTGTCCCAATTTTCGTGTGACTTTGAAATCCAGGCTTTAACCAGTGCACTCTGTTGACTCGTAACAAATTTCAAGCATTTAAACCGCAGTTATGTAACAATTTCCTCTTCTCATTCTTTAGTTTTGCCTGTGGGAAGTCAACTGTCTTTTGTTTCTGATGTACTATATTTGCTGTTCTCCAAGGAGTAATTTCGAGGGCTACCTCTGCTGTAGATTCTTACCCAGTGATGCTCACAGCTGATGGGACCTGTAACTGTACACTAGGCCTCACAGTTTTAACCATCATATGACTTTAGTGTGTTTGTTTTACCTCTGTTTTGCTCTCCTATTTTAAATGCTAACTTATAGGTTGGATTATTAATTTTAAGGCTTTTTTTTCTTAGATTGCATCGTGGGAAGGGAATAAGACTGTCCACTTTAATGAAGTGTTCTGGAATGTGAAAACTGAGAGCTCCGTAGAGATTTTTGTATGACAGCAAGTTTGCTTTTTCACAATGCTTACACTGGCCCTTATTGTGCACTTTTCTCCTCTGGGTTAATTAGACTTATTATCTTCGTCATACTATCAGATCCTTAGAAAAGGGCTGGTTTTTCTTTTTTGTTTAGTTTGTTGGTTTCCTACTCTAATTTCCTGATTGTAGGCAATGACACTGACTGCCACTTTGTTAAGGGACACAAATAAACTACTTTCTTCTTTAAAATCCGTATTTATGTGTTGTGTACTGTAGGCAACCAGTGACTACCAAGCAAGGCCTCAGCCTATTATTCTAAAATAACAGAATTTTACATGATTCTTACTTACTTTGAACGTAAAAAAGGTGCTAAGAAAGTTCCAAAGTATTTCTTATGTGATGTCAGAGAAAAGACATTAAATTTGACCAGACTGTTGAAAAATTCCTTAGAAAAGAGAGCATCCTTTTGGTTTTCTGTTTTGTTTTCACTTTCATAGAGAGTACATTAACTTTATAATTAAAAATAAACTCTAGTTCCTGGAATAAGGTTGGCAGGCTTTGCAACAGCGTAAGTTATGCATCAAGGTGGAATGTATGTATTCTATACACTGTAAATACGAAACATAAATTTTATGTTGAAAACTAAAACACTGGAGCTTCGCTATTAATTTTTCTAATTTCCTGATAATGAAAGAAGGAATAGGGGAGAAAATGAGGAGGAAAAAAGCAGAAAAAAGAAAGAAAGGAAGGAAGGAAGGAAGGAAGGAAGGAAGGAAGGAAGGAAGGAAGAGGCTTAAAAAACCTGGAAGGGGAAGAGGAAGCGAACCCAAATAGCAACAGGTGACTTTGCGCCCAATCGGAAAGCAGTATGAATAGCTGATATATGAAAATACCTATAGTTTAATATAATCTGCAATGTTTTCTACTTCTAGTTCGAATCTATATGTGAAATTCAAATGCTTATTTACTAGCTTTTCATAACTGGTATATTTTAGCAAATGCACATACCCAATTTTTGCCTTCAGTAACACAGAAAGAATCAAAGATTTCTCCTTCTAACTACTTCTTTGTCATTTAGCTCCCGATGTGCTCCATTCCAGGGAACAATCCTATCCCCATTCCAGACAACATTAGTTTGCTCTCAGGTGGCTAACAATTTTCTAAGAACCAATAGAATCATGGCATAGTACAGTCTTGTACAAATGATAGCTACCTTGTAAATGACAGGCAGTAACATTATAGTGCTTTTAATGTTATTCGGATTTTGAACTGCCAGTAACACCATACAGAGGTAGTCTGCTATTGAAATAGTAAAATAAATATTTTTATTGAAACTCTTTAAATCGTTGGGGAGTCATACATTGAAATAAAATAGAAACGAGACACTTAAAGATAAATTTGACAGGGGAATCTCAGAGCTGCTGCCTACATAATCATAGTGCAGGGAATGAGATATCCTGCAATGGAATTTACAGCAATGGTTTAACCTTGAATTGCTATAATAAAGAAAATATGAAGCCTAAACATTTTATCACTTAAAGAATGGTACTCGAGGCTGCTTGGCTGCGTGGATGTAATTCAGCTACTTCAATTACAAATGTGACCTAACCAAATCCCAGAGACTTTCAACGGTGAGAAGATTTCCTATTTTAGTATACCGAGGAGAGAATAAATGCGCAAGGTTGAAGTATGTGCGCATGTCGCCACATTTGCGTGGGGCTGTTGTTGTGGTTGTTACAGTTGTCAACTGTAACTGTACTGTGGGGAAAATAAAGACAACAAAGGAAGACGTAGAGTCAAGACATACTTGAAGATGTTTAATCGATTGAAAATGGTCAGAGAACAGTATTTGTCTTTGAAACAAGAAGGCTGGATCAAATCTATAAAATCTTTTTCACTATGAAACAACGTTAGTTGGCTAATGATATGTGATTATCATACAAACAATACATAATTATCAATAAAATAATAGTAATGATTTAATGGAATCATTGGCTTCTTGATTACCACTGTTGTGGACCAGGAACAGTGAAATGTCCCAAGTGGAGAGTGTGCGATTGTGGCAAGTAGGGTAACTTCCAATTTTGCCCAAAGCGAAGAAGCAGTGTTCACTTGGAAACTCTCATCAAAAGTTTCAAACATTAAGACATAGACTTGAACCTACTACAGCAAAGAAATGCCGGCTCATAAAAATTCACAATAATTAGAATAAATCTTCTTTGGGAGAAGACTATTGCTGTGGTTTAGATCTTGAAGGTCCTCCAAAATTCTCATGTGTTTGAAGGTGGGGTTTTTGGAAAATGATTTGATCATGAGGACTCTGTGCTTAGCAGTGGATTGATTGATTGATGATTTCCTAGCCGCATGAGCCGCTTAGGTAGTAGACCCTGGTCGGAGGAGGTGTCCGTAGAACTGTACTTCCTGGTGGGTCTGTTTTTTCTCTGCCCTTACTGGCTGCTCTGAGTTTATCAACTCTCCTCTATAGTATGAAACGTCTACCCTGATGTTTCTGCCCTGGAGACAGGCAACTGGTGACTGAGTCCTCTGAAAACTTTAAATGAAAATGAAACTCTTGCTCTTGTCATTTTCAGGTACTGGATATTTTTTGTCCAGGTGATGAGAAAGTGACTGATATTCATACCAACACCAAGTTTTCAAAGGCCATTAAACCTCCGAATAAAAATATTTGACATCACTTGTAGTCAAACAAATGTAATAACTTAAAAATAATTTGACTTCAGAAGCCTTCAAAAAATCTCAAAAAATCCATCGTAATATCCTTAGAATCTTATGAAAGTGTCTAAGCAATTACTATAAAAGCTATAGCTTCAATAATCAAGGGTTGACTGTTCAGTCTTAGAGCAGATAAAAAAGAAACCAAAAAAAATTTTAAGCCTAATCATTTAGAATTGTGCTCTTCCCCTTGCCAGCGTCCCATGAATGGCCTGACGCTTTTTGAAACTGAGCTAAAATAAATCTTTTTCTCCCCTAAGGTGTGGATAGTGGGTATATTATCCCAGCAATGACTAAGTGGCCAAAAAATGAGTTTACCTCTCACAGATCCCCATACGTCATAACAGAAAAGCAGTGAGGGCAGCCGGCTTTCAAAGGATATCCATAGCCAAGGCTCAGGCTACCCCTGAAAAAATTCGTTAGAAAAATACCCATCAGACATGTGAGCTGGTGCATCTTTGAAATGTTACTTCAGTAGAGCCATTGTCATGTGATTCCAGCTAGGGACAGCCTCCAACTTGTGAAAGTCCCGTATGAGCGGAAGACAGTCAGGGAATGGTGCTACCCGGGCCCTGTGGAATCAATTCCCACCTCAGTGGATCTAGAGGACAGTCCTTCATTCCATGGGGTCTTGAAAAAACATATTTGAGTTAAGGAAGATTTTTCTGGAGCCCTAACATTTAATTTTTCTTTATGTTTCTGGCTGATTCAAGATTTTTTCATTCCATTTTTCTTCTCAATATTTCTTTTTGGAATGGCAGTGTCTATGCTGTGTTTCTTTATTGAGATCACAGCAAAACGAAACATTTTCTCAGAATGAATTGTACCTTGAATATCACTCCTATCTGATTTAGATGAGGCGCCTGGTTTTAGAATGTTGAGTCATTGCTAGAATGAGTAAATATTTCAGGCAACTGGATAGAATGAATGTATTTTGCATACAAGAAAAACGTAAGTTATTTGGAGAATGCAGGGCTGGGTGCTCTTGTCTGGGTCTCTTTTAAGTTCATAGGTCAAAATCCTAACATCCAAAATGATGCTATTAAGAGGTGAGGCCTTGAGAAGGGAACTAAGTTATGCTCTCTCAAAATAACTCAAGGAATTCTTCCATCTCTTGTACATTATGTAAATATATCATCTTTGAACCAGGAATCGGGAGTTCACCTCATATTAGTTCTGCCAGAGACTTGGTCTGGACTTCGCAGCTTTTAGACCTGTAAAAAATAATAAATTTACATTGTAAACTGCTCAATTTATGGCATTTTGATATAGAAAACAAAATGAAATAAGAAACAGGAACTACTCTTTCAGAAACTATGAAGTATAGAGTAAAGTATTATTACTTCTGGTCACTTTGCTATTATATTAAATCTCTCATATTTATTTGTGTCACATAAATTAAATTTTGCATAGCTTGGCCAGTACCTCAAATTCTTCTTGTCATAATCTTTTATGTCCAAGTTTTCTCTCCTATTTGGGCTTTACTTTCTGAGATTTTTGTGTATAAGTCGGTCATGCAGTATTTGTCTCTGTCTGCCTGGGTTTTTTCACCTAGCATATTGTTCTCTCTCTATATATATACATAAATGGCAAGATTTCCTATTTTTTGAGGCTAAAGAATATTCTCTTGTATGTGTGTAGCACCTTTTCTGTATTTAGTAATCCTGTTTATGGAAATTGCTCCTTTCCAGGTAATTTGTAGATTCCCCAAAGAATTGTGAAACCATCTGGGACTGGTTGCTACTTCTCTGGGTCTTCATTGACCCCTGTTAGGAATTTCTCAGCCGCAGGGGCTTGTCACTGCTCTTTTTGGGCCTGTAACAGCAGCATGCTAGCAAAAAGATTAAACTACTCTCGCTAATATTAGATGCAGCCTGGATGCAAATTCATTAAAAGAACCACTACACTTTCCTGTGGCTGTATGGTTCTAACAAGAAAGCTCGGTTCTTGGCACTCTGTCTGTGTCCAGAAAGAGATCTTTCTCTGAGTTAGCAGCACTTTTTGATCTCCAAGATAGGCATTGGCTGACTGTTTTGCCCATGTGAATGGACAAGAAGGTAGCTTGTCCAATCCCAGGATGTATTGGTATGGCACCGGGAAACACAAGTCTTGATTGGGCCCAAGTCAGAAAACTTGGAGAGGTCCAGCTTACCTGGTCACTATATGTCCAGTACATTTCTAGCTTTTCCCTAGTCCAATCCTCCACGGTACCCTTTTCCCCTTACCAGTAAAGTAGTAACCATAATCCTTCACGGATTCCCCAACTTGCTTGAGTCTGGGGCCTAACAAAGGATTATACATTGAGATTTTTTTCCTTCAGTATTTTATTTGAATCCTTGCTATTTTTTTCCCTCAGGCCTGCTAATGTCATGCTGCTGGCTTAACATAACTCTCCTCAAAAGTTGGGTGCTCCAACATTATTTTAGATGTTGGGGTGCTGAGGTCCTTCTGTCTACTTCCTGCTGAGAAAAGGCTGTGATGGGGTTAGAGAGCTCAGTCTTGCTGACTTTCAGGCCTGCCAAGCTAAATATGGCTTTTGACTTCAATAATTGGGCCAGAAAGACACAGGGCCATCTGAAGGAAAGTTGACGATAAGCAAGGAGAAATAGAGTTTAGGAGACAGCTTATGACACTAAGTTCAAACAGAAAGATTATAAGAACAAAAACTGTGCTGGAGACATTAGCTTAGTAGTTAGAGTGCTTGCCTAGCAAGTGCAAGGCCCTGAGTTTGATTCCCCAGCACCACATAAACCAGACCTGGTGGCGCACATCTATAATCTCAGCATTTGGAAAGATGTGGCAGGAGGATTGCTGTGAGTTCCAGGCCAGCCTGGGCTACAGGGTGAGTTCAGGGGACCAGCCAGACTACAGAGTGAGTCCTTGCCAAAAATAAAACAAAAAACCAAAGAACCAAAAAAAAAAAAAAAAAAAAACAAAAAAAACCTGTTATGGTTGTCAAACCGTTTTTACTGAGTTAATCCCCAGACCCACGCCCATATCATTTTTCAAAGTTTTGTTTGGGATCTGATGTAGTCTTGACTCTTGCTCAAATCCTGTAAAGTATACATAGCAAAAACAACTTATTAAAGTAGTTTAATAGAGGAATGACAATTGAACTTCCTATACCCAGTTTTGTGAGGCCTCTTCTAGATACAAGAAGAATTAAGCTGATGAGTAACTATAGTAAAGGCTTCAATTTAGAGAAAATTCAAAAGTTAGGGAAGGGTTGGTAGAGCACTTACCTAAGTGACGTACACGTGAGTGGACATTTCAGTCTCCCATTGGCTGGCCTTCTCAGAATGGTGGGAGCCTCTAGGGTATTTTTTTCTTCCAGGATTAGACTTGGGAATGATACATCCAACTAACAATTTCTGGAATTTGAATAACAAAGAGTAAACTTCCTACCCTGTACCATCACCACATTATCTCAGTGGTGGGTCAGTCCTCTTCTACATGCGCTTGAGGTTTTTTTGAAAGTCCAATTGTTTTTATGAGGAAAAATGCAGGTCTATTTGGCTAATAGAAGTTGGATTAACAATATGGAGAGATACTTTAGGATTGTAAAGTAATAAAGCTTGATAGCATAAAAGACAAAAGTCTATGAGCCAATGAGATCCCTTAAGCTTTAGTAGCAAAGTTTTGGATAAAGATTGTAGACAGACAAGAGATAGCTCAAAAGTAATTTTAGAAATTTGTTTCTTACTAAAAGAAAATATGGATTTTGCTTTGATACATCTTAGCCAGTAGGCCATACATAAAGATCTACAGCCAAAGCTGCTTTTAAGGGCTGAGGGTTGGAAGGGATTGGGTAGCTCCAGTTACATAGTCTGTTGAAGAACCCAATGCATCAATGCTCTGGGGTCAAAGTTTAAAGTCTGTACTTTGTGTTCAATTTTTTTGTGTACCCATGTATTGGTCAGGATTCTAGGAGAGGCAGGAACTATAAAGAAAGGGGATTCATTTGGAGGGCTTACAAACCTGAGGACCGACATAGGCCAAGACGGTAACGTCTACGTGGGAGACAGCTGCTGAGCCCCGTGGCTTCTCATACATGACGTATACGGAACACCCGCTGAGAACTGCAGGACAGCCAGTGGGAGTCTGCTGTGGATCATGATTGGGTAGATCTAAGAAAAGCAATTAGTATTCTCCAAATATTTTTATATTTAATTGAAGTTGCATTTAAAATTTGATGGTTAAACACATAATTGTACAGCACTTAAGCTCATTTTGTTAGTGTTCATTTTGCAAGTGACTGTTTCTCCGCTATTCTGAGAGTACAACCTTTCTCACTGCATATGGACGCATCACCGACTCTGGTCCAAAACTTTCCACTTGGTTGAGAAAAGACTTCTGGGGTTATACTTTTTTTTCTGTATTGTGGGAAAAATTGGTGAGAGACGTGAAACAAAAGGAGAGATACTGTAGATATCACCGCAGCTAACGTACACAAATAAACTTCCGGGATCATAAACATACTTTATGACTACCTTCATCGTCAGTGACTGTGAACTTGATGACCTTTGAGACTAAACCTGGGGGGGGGGGGTCTAGATTTTGGGTTGAATCGTGCTATTGCTTCTTGTTCTGTCAACACGAAATAATTTTAATTTAAATAAAAACACCAACATGCAAGAGTTATCTTTGTACTCTAATTGCCAGTCTTCTCAAAACACTGAGAAATATTTGAAGACTTTGATACCAAGTTTAAAATAACGTTTGGTGTTCTTTTAGCACAGCTGCAATAAACGTTAGTTGTGTAGCCTCCTTGGGATTTAGCCAGAAAAGATCAGGACTTAAGAAAAGAAAAAAACCTGGCTCCCTGGGTCCTGGTGTTTTTCTTATTAAGAGAAGAAACCTTGAACAGAAACTAAATGAAGGCATTGGAAACTGAAAATAAACAATTATGAGCATTGTATTTTTTTCTTTCTCTATCATTTTGTTTTCAGTTAATAGAGAGCATAATCTATTTGTACCTGCTTTTTGCCTTAGGAATCAGAAAAAATAATGGAAATATTTTATTATCTGTTTTCAAATTATAAGCAGTTGCTTCCAAAGAAAGTCAAAACTCATGTATATTATCACATTATTGCTCTCAGGGGAATGCAGTCACCATAGTGATTGTAATTACATGGCTTCATTAACTTTATACATTTTACCTGTTATGGGGGGGGTCACATTAAGAAAATTTGCATATGCAGGAAATGAATGTCATTTGCAGGGAGCTAATGTCATTAAACATTTAGGCAGTCCCTGTCAGGCAGGGAGTTTCCCATGGGATGTGCTTTTTAGCATGCCCTTTATAGTGATTGTGGGCACAGGGATTTATTTTCAAAGCCCTAAAAGGAAACTCTTTGGAGGAAAACGTTTGAAAGAAACAACTGTTTTAATAAACTTCATTTACAGTGGAACTTTAAATTATTGACACTAAGAATACACAATCATGTGTAATATGGTTCTAAAAGCATAAATGACTTTGAACCTATGCTGTCTCGGTTGCTTATTTGTCGCCTAAATGCCTGGAATCTATATGCCTGTTCTCCAGCACACACCTGCAATCTACCTCTTCTTTACCCCCACCCATCCTAACAGCACATAGAGTCCATGGCTGTTCCATGACATCCAAACACATGAGGCTTTTGGGGGATATTCCAGATCCAAACCATAACACATGGAGAATGCTCACAATCTATATTTTTGTGCATATAGAAATATAAGCATATATCTTCTTCCTAGGACAATTTGATGGATTGGGTGACCATTAATTTTGCACATATATTCTCACATGTGTTGTTACTTTTTATCTTTAGCCAACTTAAAGTACTAAAAAATCAGTAACTTTTAAAAAAAATGGATGTCATTTTAAGTGAAAAAAATCACACTAGTTATTCTATACTTTAAGTAGGGAGGACTTCTTTCAATCTGAACCTTTTTAGGGTAATTAATTCTTCAGGAAGGTTGATGTATTGTATGTCAGTACCGGATAAAAAGTCCCTTTGTACAGGCAATTCACATTCAATTATGTTTGATAGCAACAGGGTTAACGTTGACAGAGTACAGATGTAGCTGAATTAAATCATTTTTTGCCTGTCAAATCATTCCCATATCTTCTGAAATTTTCTCTCTTTGATCAAGAAGCCTACAAAAATTAAGTCTAATAAAAGAATGAATGTATTGAATTAATGAGATAAAGTATAAGTTTTTCTTTTCTTCCATGGAAGCAATTTTTTGACCAAAACATATAGAAAAAACATATGTGAAGTGAGCACTTTTTAGAGACACGTCACAACCTTATGTGTTGGCACAGACAGTAAAATTTTCTCTAGTTTGGAAATATAATAGAGCTTTATGGACTCCTTCAAAGTTTAACAGTTATTTCGTACTGTAGAAGCAAGGAATATCTTTTTAAAATTGTGATGTGTTTATATTTTGACTTTGACCCTTTAAAGATATTGGTCAGTTTATTTAAAGTTTATAAGCATCGGTCATAGTAACACAGTGCTTGGCTATATAGAATCTTATGTAAAAACTACAGATCTCCGTGGTAATGTCTATGGAGAACTGTCAAGACCTCTCATTAAATGTGTTAAATATTTTGAGGATAAGTGGTGGGAAACCAGTCAACAAAGAAGACTGAGAAAGAGTTACTGGACAGGTAGGGCAACTATCAGGAAACTATTACAAACAAGAAACTTAATGTGTCAAAGGTCCCCCCCCCCCCAAGGGTAACACCAACTATGCACAGTGAAAATTAATAGTCTAGGGGACATAATTGGAACATAATACTGATTAAAATGATCTAGGAGTGAATAAGAAATGAGGTCATAGAAACATCAAGTATTTTGTTTGTGCACCTCAAGAATTTAGTCGTCATCAGGTTTGGAGCACAACTCGCCTTTGTGGTCCCTTTGGGTAGATTAGAAGGAGAAAAAGAACAAATTCAGGTAGTAGATATGTTTTTTTAAATGATTTTCTGTATTGTCAGTTGCATTTATAGGCCAGAAACGTATTAGGGAGCAGAATTCAGACTATATATAACTTCTGTGTCCCTGGATGGCAGTCAGGTACCTTTGGATGTTTTATTCCTCAACCATGTAAGAATTTTACACTTTGTTGATTTAAGACGGTGGGATATAGTAAAAAAGTAAATGTGTACTTTGGTCCCTGTTCCTGAAAACCTTGGAATTGTTAGTCTTGAGTGTCATTTGTATGCTAGAAAGATAATTGGTGGATGGAAGCTCCTCAATAGCTTAAGAAAACCTGGTCACAAGCAAAACCAAGACATGAATGTAGCACTGAAAATTTCAGTCCTACTATATAAGTCTGGAAGGAAGGCTGAGCTGGAGGGTGAGTTAGTGACTAATGATCAGTGATTTTTAAAAGTTCCCATTTTATTTACATGTGTAGATGCAATATATAAGGTTTACATTGATCTCGAGTATTTCACGCCTATATAAATTGTGGCAAAATTACAAATCCTTCCACTCTTCCTTTTCGAGTCTCCCACCCCTTCCCTCTAACCTCCAATTCCTGTTATTCCTTTCCATTACTTCTATGAAATAACTGTGACCTTGGTTTCTCATATTAGAGAAACCATTTGATATTCAACCTTCTCCTTGTGACGCACTGAACTGTGAGCATGATGGTCTCAGATTGCATCCGTTTACCAACGAAAGCCTCCAACCTGTCTGACTTTATAGGTAAGTAGTATTTCATTGTGTATAATTACCACAATTTTGCTCTGTTGATGGGTGTTTTGATGCCTTTCACATTTTAGCTATACCTACGTTCATAGCAACAAAACAAAACAAAAAAAAAACAGCTAATATGTGGCCAGTGATTTAATTAATCATGCCTGTATTATCCCAGATAATGGGACTCAGGGAGCTTCCTAAGTTAGCCAACACATGGAAGTATTTAGAGGCTGGTGTACCTACAAAGTGTTTGGGAGTTCCCACACTCTGTCCCCATGCCTTGTCATATGAATTTTTAAAAATTTGACTGTTTCTCCTTGCATTCATTTTAATAAACTAACAAGTTTTTCTATGTTCTGAGAGCTTTTCTAGTACGTTTTTGAATCTGAAAAGGGGTATCATGAGATCCTGTGATTCAGTCACTAATACAGGTAACTCAATTTGCAGTTAGCATCTAAAATACTGACAGTCTTGTGGTATAAACCTTTAACTTGTGGGATTTGACATCAATTACAAATAAATTGTGTCAGAATTGAATGGAAGAGTTGGATACATGCTTGTTTTCTGCAGAGAACTGGAGAATTGGTATCAGAAAGATATGGGTAAAAAGAGTGAAGGCGATTGCACATTAAGCAGTCCTCCTCTCCTGCACTCATTTTTATAATTTCTAAATATCATGTCCACTGGTTAGTTAAAAGATTCTAGTCTTGTCTGAGTTACTACAGAGAATAGGTTTTGGGAATACCCAAGCCCCGCTGGAGTCTGACGTTAACTTTTCTGAAAACTGAAGCGTGTGTTGGTTGTTTCCTAGTGAAGGTGCCAGTTTGCCACCTGAGAGGGGAACAAAAGTGGACACCAAGAGAGTAGAATGGGAGGCAATTCTAGACGGAGTGATAGTTCATTAGTAACAACTTTTATAGAGTGAGGGGCAATGCTTTTGCTACGTTTCTTGCACTTTACGTGTTAGCTGTGCAAAGCAGATATTCCATCAACATTTCTATCCTTGAAAGTATTATTCAGTAGCCAAAATTAAGTGACCTTAGCTAAAGAAAATAAAATGGAATAGAAATCGAAACCCTGACATGCTGAGGGGAGTGGTTCATGCCTATTAGAGGTTTAGATTGGTAGTATGTCATATGGTCTTGGCTTCAAGTAGCAACTGGCATCAGTAAGCAATAAACAGATACCCGAGAGGGTAGAAGAAGGCAGGGAAGGGCAGCATAATAGCAGACAGAGATTCCGGCAGGTGAGCAGAACGCGGACGCAGACAGGCAGGTGCTTGTCATTAATGAGATTCAGTAGGAGATGGAAACTTGTAGGAATCGGAACTGGAGAAAGTGGAAAACCAATTAGAATATGATGGAAAAGGGATTTCTGAATTCTATTAAAGTGAGGTTTATTAAGAGAGGGACTCAGACATCAGGAGAAAAAGCTAAGTGTAACTGGGATCAAAGCGGACTTCATTCTTATTTGTAGTCTTGGCTATTGTAGTTTTGAACATTATGTGTATATGTGTGTATGTATGTATGAATATATATATTCAATTCCAGTTCTTAGTACAACATTTCTAACTCAATAAGCCTGCACTAACTCCTTGTTGAATTGACACGTTGACTTTTTTATGTCATGACCTTGCCATGTTGAGAAGTTAATGCTAAATATCGTATTATCTTTAAAGGGAATGAGCTTCCTAAAACATGCTGAACCCCACAAATGAATAAGCTCTGTTTTATGTGAAAACGGGTTAAGCAGAGACACGGGAACTACTTCTGCCTCTTTCATGCAATACTTGGTTGCAGCCATCTTGATTGATTTAAGGTGGTTTGTAAAATCCACACCTTCACATTTTATGAAAGGGGCATAAAGCTCCTCTCGGTTGACTTGACCCACTGAAGAGAACCGCATGGTCAATCTCCCTTTATTACATTCAACGGTCCAAGTCACGGTGTAGCTTTAAACCATTCCTTTAGAAATGCTGCTGCTCCGGAGGGTACCCTTCAACAGCACTATTAGAAGTCTTTATACTTTCTACTAAAAAATGCAACTTTTAAAGAAAATTAAGCACTTCTATTATGTGAATTTTGTCAATAACTATGTGATTTGTGCTCTATGTCCTTCTTTGTAAGGTCCAGTTTTTCCAGCTCCTCAAAATAAAAATGGTGGCACCCCAGGAGCCTACACCAAGAGCCAAGCCCTATTATGACATATTTAGTTCCTATGTAATGCCTCCTCCTTATTAACATTAATTATGTGTAAAAGAAATTGGACGATTCATAAAGCAGAGAGCATTTGGCCTGACCACATTACGAAGCAGTGCAAATAAGAATTCTTAATGCTGTTTAACAAATGACTTTTTCACTCTTCATTAAAGCCCCTTGTTGCCATCCAATCTTGATTTTAGAAATTAAAGCTAACAACCAGATTGAGAGAACCAGAAAAGTGACAGCATGGGGCAAAGTCTCAAAGCCACAACTAACAGCGTGAAGCCAAGTGAACCTCAAGCAACGGCAGCTCCCAGAGAAGACGGGGAAGGGGAGGGAAGCATTCCTGGGGAAACTCAATTATAGCACCCTCAGCTAGAGGAAAGCACTTGTGAATGTAGACACGAAAGCTTTCCCCCTTAATGTTCTAATTAAATACCTAGCAGCCACACTACTCAGTTAGCGTCAGAACACTGCTTCTTGGTGGATAGATGTTTCTCCAAACATGACTCAGGGAACTCAGATGGCTCTCGGCGAGGCGCTTGAGATCAAGCAGGCAGCAGTGATTACAAACTCGCAGCGCAATAACAGGATGGTTTAATCCACCCAAATGTCAGTTTCTGGCTTGCAAGTTGGTAATCCCACCTTCGTCTTCAAACAAAAGGGCATTGGTGAGTCATCTGTCGTTCTCTAGCCTCAGTGCGTCATGTGGATGTTGAAGGAAAATCCCTGTATTCGCTCTGCCATTTCTGCCAGCCTCCCTCTAGACCCCATTAGTAAGCCTTTTAGAGCGCAGGATGCAAAGCAGACAGCAGGCAGTCTACAGTCAAAATGGAGATGGAATACACAGTAGAAATGTCTTCTCTTTGTAAAGATCACGTGTAGGTGACCTTTGTTGGAGCGATGTATGTTTTTTTTTTCTTTAATTTAAAAACCGTGTGTTTCAAGATATTAAAGCAGTATTTGCTCTGTGGCAGATCTGCATGTCGTTGGAAATTGAGGACTTTATGATAGGCTACAGAAATACTCAAGTGATATTTACAAAATGTGCAAACAGTGGCAGAGAGAGGAGGCCAGGCTGGCTCTGGGCGTGCCTGGGGAATATCCTTCAGAAAACAAATATGTCACTCCTTCGTGTGGGTTGGAATCTCATTATAAAATTGCAAATGAAACGAGACACACTTCGCCTCTAAAACAATGATTCTAGAAACAAAGCAACATTGCTCACATAGAGTAGTCCTGTGAAGATTTGTAAGACTTTAATGTGCCTTCAAAGCACATCACTTATCACATTACAGACTCTTTGTTTTAAAGTTGATTGTCCGTTTCTCATATATTAATAACTTCTAGTTCGCGTGTGTAGGTGTGCGTGCGTGTATTCTGAGCAGCGGCGCTGCTTGGGTCACATGCAAATCGATGTATAAGGTCTCTGGTGACGTCCTAGTCCAAATAACCTTTTCCCAGGCATTGTGTGGTGCAGGGAAGTGTTGAAAATGCACAGTTTGTGAGGATCCAAGTTCAACCAGTGGTGAAGAATTTTTAAAGGGAACAAAATAGTGATAATAATTTCTGTGCACATTCTCCATGTAATAGCCAAGGTCTTTAAGAGATGGATATTGGAACTGGACCCATGTTGCACTCACTTCAATGCGATGCCAAGTGTTTCAAAGATCAAGAAGCAAGACTGCAAGGAAGCAGAGATTGTTTCTTCCCCAAAAGATCACTTTTATTTATAGAGTAGCATGAGGGAAGTCACTTATTTTTTATCTATCTAGTGCCTTAATAAAACACTAATAAAACATTTATGTGCTTTTATGTCTCAGTAAACCATTTGGGCATGCATTTTAAAATGCACAAAGGTGAAAACAGCTGTTTCTGGCTACAATGTTTTTTCTAACCTACGCTTTTATTAGAATACACGTTAACCTCATTCACTTAGGTAAAATAGTAAAACACAGTATTTTCCAGGAGCACATGAAAAATGTGCTTCAGAGCGCAAAATGTGTTCATATGCAGTGAGCAATCATGTATGGAGTGCATAGTGAGAGTAGGATACTTTAATATTTTTACAAAAGATCAACTGCACAAAGTGTGCATGTGTGTGTTCAAATAAATCAATTTATTTTCAAAAGACAGGATTAAGACATTGACAACTTTAGGCTCACCCGTGTCTATGTGGTCTTCGGCAGAATACGGCCTGCTTTGGTAACAGGTGTGTTTGTTTTGATGGTTCCCTGACTGCACCTTGTTGAAGGTTCATTGTAACGTTATCTTCATGGGAGATTTTACAAAAACATTTTATAAGTAATTCCAACAATTTATTTCTCCTATTGTTTATTTGTGCCTATGTCTTTCAGGTTTTGACACACTACTTATTTCATTAGAAGGCACCCTCCTTAAGGAGTCAGAGGACAGAAAACAGCTAGTTATAATATCAATTTGAATACAACTCAAGAAAAACATCCCTGATCCGAATTATATGTAATATTATTCAGGTGATAATTGATTTGTATTACTTTTTAAACAATATATAACTTGTATTGCATTTAATAAAAACACGTTGATGCATTCAGTAATATCCTTTGCAGAAAAATATTCTTCACAGAATCCTAATTTAACTTTGCAAGTAAATATCTAATCTCATATTCGCAAGGTGGAAATGAATAGCCCTCTTTTGATAACTTTCAGCTTACTCAGGGTGGCTTCTGGGTTCCTGGCACTGTCAAGGAATAAGGAAGAAAGGCTAGCATTCAGAAAGTTGTGACTCCCTGTTAAACCACAGGAGTGTCCTGTGGGGTGACCTCTGCCATCTCTCAGGATCAGAAGGAATCTTTGCAGATTTCAATATGGGGGGGGGGGGTGTCAAGCAATGGAATCAATCGGATTTCCCTAATGAATTTTCCACCATGAAACAGCTCTTCCCTACTCTCTGGAGATCTCTCACTTTCCTTTCCGGCCCAGCATCAAGTAATTCACTTGTTTCACTTCAGAGTCGTTCCGCTGTGTCTCGGCCAAGCCCACATTTTCCTCTTACAGTCCTAACGAAGGTGTCAGCTGCCGCCCCCCTCCGCAGAGGGCAGGACCCTTGGGCGAGGCGTTCCTGTAGACCAGCCATCACGCTCTTGGCTTCTTCCCTTGTCTTGTTTGCCTTTGCATCTTTCAAATTTTTTTTCTTAAAATCCATAACTCTCTAACAGCATTAGTAACTGTTTTCTCAATTTTTTAAATAAACTAAAGAATCCAAACTACTCTTCCATCTTCGCACAGTGTTTACTTCGGAATGCATTCTTTTACAGCAGAATTATTCAATACTTGCGCCCATGCCTTTTTCGCCTTTTATATCCGTATCTCCTTTTCACTTACACGTCAGTTTATTAAGAACCATTCATGCAGCAATTGTCTCACTACTGCTGTCACCGTGGACACTTGCTTCCACTTGCCTGGCTCCTCGAATGTACCAACGTAACCACTCCTTTTATTTTAAAACACCTCCTCCTGTTATCAGTATCTCCTTCTTCTGATGTTTCTTCTACGTCCTTGGCTGGCCTTTTCGCTCTCACCATTCTTCATTGTTATTTTGTTTTTCAAGTCAGTGTCAGGCTTGGAGCTGCCACCTGGAGGGAGTCTAGTAGAATTGTATAAAATCCTGTGAAATTTGAGGAGGATGTCTACTTACCAATGAAATCTAATCGAACAGTTAATTTCATCTTTGGGACCGAACGGTGACTTTCAACTCATGATCTGCTGAGGCTACCTTCAGTCCAGTGTCTGATGGACCCACCACGCTTGAACCATATGGCTTGTTGAGCAGGTGGCCTTGGGACGTGCGTGGCTTGGCAGAAACAAGTCAGGAACTGGGGGAGACCCAGACCCACGACAACGTGGACTCTCTTCTGCCTTCCGCTCAACAAACACAACTCTTATTTTTCCTTCTGGCTTCTTAAAATTCAAATGTAATTGAGAAACAAAAAATACCTGTGGCTATTTGTAATTAATGCTTTGCTTTTTATGGGAAAGGCATTTTTTTCTAATCAGCACCCTCTGAGTAAAACAGAATCTTCTGATGGTGGGAGATCTGAACACTCAGCCCATCACAACTCTAGTCTTTGTTTTTATGTGCATCAAAATCTCCTGGGAAGCTCTCAACAAATATCACGTCACTATTCCTGGTGATTCTCATTCTGTTGCTTCAGTGTGTAAACCTAAATCAAATATTTATTTAAAGGCATCCCCTATTCGTCTAATTTGTCATTTTAATGTCTGCAAAGAGTAGTTTATGCAATACTTGCATCCTATTTTTCTAAGACACTTCCCCAAAAACTCTGATTCAGATGGACCCCCTCGTTATCCTTATCTCTACGAAAGCTCTACCAGCACAACTTTTGGTGCCTTGGCTAAATTGGCTTTCAATGGGCTGCTGAAAACGACAAGGCTCTGCTTCTATGGCTATCTATCTATCTTCTGAATTATTTATATCATCTCTTGACCTACACAGGTCACCCGTATGGCATCTGTTTCTTTCAACGTGTTAAGCAGTGAAGTGGGAGACATTGTCTGGCAGAAAAAAAAAAGTTTAATCATGAAAGCAAAAGATAAAGTAGAAGAGAGGTGGATAATATTATTTTTCTTGTATTATGACTAAATTTGTTTGGACCAGAAATAATCCATACATTTGTGTCATGTTACTGGTTGAGCAGGTGACTGAACTTGATAGGAGATTTTATTCTCTGTGCGGTTGGCACAATTTTTAAGCACCTGTATGTTTGTCTGTCTCCCAAAGTCTTACATATCCTCCTGGGCGGCAGAGGAGAGAATGGATTTTCCTTTCTCTGGACCAGTCTTTAGAACCAGACTCATGTAGTTTTTACTATTTCCTAAGCAATGTTTTTTTTATTATTATAACTTCCTATTTAGCCGGTGACATTTAACCTAATTGCTTACTAAAACCTCCTGGACAACGTACAAAGACATAGATGCCTGTCTTCCATCTCTGTGGCTTCTGATTGCATTATTCTAGCAAAGCGTGAACATCTCTATCTTTTTAAAAAAGTTTTCCTGGTGATTTTCATATGTAGCAAATACTGAGAACCGTTCAGTAATGTTGGCTCTTGTAAGATTGAGAGGTTTTTTTTTTTTTGGAAAATAAGGACACGAGAGAATTGTTGAGTATATCTCATTTTAATTACTATAGTAAGTCAGCTCAAAAATATATAGTGATACGGATGAGAAGCAGTATAACTTCAAATAATTCCTGATTAGACAGAGGCATCCCTTCCCCCACATTGAGTCTTTTCTGATAAGATTTGCTTGAGTAATTATTACATTTGTTAAAAGATTAATTTTACTCTCCTAATATGAAAAATACCTTCTTAGATTATGATTTCAAGTTATTCAATAAATGAACATATTGGAAATGTAAGAATGAAATAAAAGATATCAGAGAGCTCTTACTCTCCACAAGTAGTAATCTATTACAGTTGGCAAATATGGCAATGTAACGGTAACTAGTAGCTATTTAAGGAAGAGCATAAATCTGACTTCTGAAAGATGGGCAGAGGCAGAGGTGCTGTAGGAGTGCTAAAATGGAAGCGTTGTTGTAGTAGACCAGTCTGTGAGGGTGCAATAGGAATGACCTGTGAAAAGCTTGTCTAGCATGTGTGACCACATCTACAGTATCCTGTGGAACAGAGTGGCAGCAGGCAAGACACACCCTAAGCTAGATAGCCAGGGAAATTCCCGGAAAATGATTAAATCATTTTCAAAAATAGAACAAACAATTAATCAGGATTTATTTATTTGAATCATATTGAAGTCATTATCAAAGGATTTGAATACCAGGCAAACAGATTGAAAATTTCTTCTAGCAAAAGGGATATTTGAAAGAGTTTTAACAATATAATCATAGAAAGGGAGAAATAACAGACAGAAACAAAACTCAAGGCTCTTCTTGGGTTTGGTTGGGTCACTCTTACTTCTGTACATTGAGATGAGCTACGACGAGGTTGAGGTAACAGAAGCACTTTCAACACTGTACCAAATAGAATGCTCATTTCATTGCCGATCAAAAGCAAGAGTTGGCTGGAAGGAAAGGCGCAGCAGTTGCAGCAGCTAAAGTGCATGCCTTGCAAGCCCAAGGCCCTGAGTTTGATTCCCCAGCATCACATAAAACTGAGCATAGTGGTGCATGCCTTTGATGTCAGAACTCTGGAGCCTGAGGCAGGACGATTGTTTTGAATCCAAGGTTAGCCTGGGCTCCAGAGCTAGACCCTGTCTCAAACAAAGAAGTATTATTACATTGTATTTCTAATGGTCATAAATGTTCTCAATGAAGTTAGTGATCTTTGCCTTCAGTCGAATGTGGTTATGGTAGCAATATGCAAGCAGATGCTTAATATAAAATATAAAATATACTTCACATTTCAGAATAAACAACATATGGAGCAAATAGCCATTTCCCCTGATGTGCTGACACTGAGAATAGTTTCGAGCAGTTCTGCTTTGATTTAGCTTATCTGCTCTATGGTATAATGCTAACCAAGATGTTTTAGAAGATTACCATTAGTACGGGGCATATTGCCAGTTTCTTGAACTGTAAAGCTGCTTTCTAAGTACCCTACTTTGCTCAATGATATGACAACAAGATATATATTCACAGCTAGTGGAATTTAAAAAAAGAACTTTTCTAATTAGTAAAGTGATATGGAGGGTTATCATTTTCTAAATAAAAAGAGAAAGACATTCTAACCTGGGAAATGTTGGGATCC